>CP137667.1:33279870-33461424 GCA_037976565.1 Mesocentrotus franciscanus | reverse complement strand
AATAAGAAAGTTATGAATTTTGAAAAAGTATGTAAAACTATGGAACAATGGAACTCACTACACAAATTGCCAATTTGGTTATCAGTTTGTGACGTCATGTCCTCACTATTTATCAATTGCTTTATATAGTTTAATCCCATTAATTTCCCTTTTTGTCCCCTTAAACTTGATTTCCCCATGCCTTTGCCCAGGTTATATGATTTTTGTATAATATTGCATGCATGACATTTCACAACAATTTTCATGAAATTTGAAGAATTGATACTATTTTCTGAATATTGTATATTCATAATTATTGATTTTTATATAAATAGTATCAAAATTCACATTTTTCATGATTTAACTGGAAAAAAACTCTATATTAGTGCATCCACACAAAACATATTACTATCAATCTAACTTGGATGGTGGTGTGAAGAAATAAGATTCTTAGGCAGAGAATAGGAAATTTATATTATCAATATAAAGAAAATAATTAGTGGATAGTGAGGACATGATGTCACATACTCATGAGTTGCCAATTTGTCTAGTGATTTTCAAAGTTTTTCATGTCATTAAAAAGTCCATAACTTTCTTATTAGTTATCCGATTTTTGCTCAAACTTTTTTTGATTGGTTTGTCTGATTTTTCTGCTTCCATTGAAAGTAAGCTATTTTTGGAGTGGACTTGCCCTTTAATTGCTACAGTAATCTTATGAAAAGTAATGTCTATGAAAACAATAACATGTTCATATTGAAGAAATTTGAAAACAAATTGGCAAAAATTCCTGAAATTGTAATGATTTTGAACCTCTCAATGCGTTGGCAATTTAAGCATTTACAGCTTACTTTTTCCCTAAAAACATGATAATAATAATATATTTATTATTTTTATTATTATTATTATAGTGATAGTTATAATAATAATATTTAGAATAACCATAATTATCATAATTATTATTATAATAATAGTAATAACAATAGTAATAATAATAATAATAATCATAATAGTGGGTTCTTGTATCAAGCGCTCATGTCTGTCGACTTGACAATCCTGATGCTCAACCATTAGTACCCTGGCTTTAGCATGGCTGCCATTAATGTACTCTAGCATTTCAAGGAATCTTGGTCATGTGTGGCAAAAGTACGGTATCTTAATCTCTCAAAGTCCCAAAGACATTCGTGACACAGCAGGACTCGAACTGCAAACCATGTGATCCACAGTTCAGTGACATATCCACTAGACCACCACAACTCCACAATAACAACAACCAACAAGTAAATATAATGTTGGCAAACTTGACATAGGTTACAGGTGGTACATATCTAGCACACACAATTAGCACCATTTCATAATTAACTATTCAATATTGCAAGCTACATTTGATTTTCTTAATAGTTAACCTTGCTAAATATCACTTTGACAAAACAATAGAATAAAAAAATAGTTTAAAACAATAGACCACTTTGGAGAAAGCACAAGTACAAATGACCCCCAATATATTGACAAATTTTTCAAACATGGAGAAGTTTGTACAATATTTAGTTACTGCCAAAGTGATGGAGGTGCTACATGAATGCATTTTTTGCCCTCTTGAAAAGGAAACTTCCACCTGTGTATCAAAGAATGAACTACATGTAGCTTCCAGTGCATAGATTACACATTTTCCACAAACATATTATGTATCCAGCTTTCGTATTGATGGCTTTTACAGTTTTTTTACAAATGACCTTTATCTGCCCATGCACAGATACCGTCTACATAGTGGCTTACTCCACCAAATATCATGGCCTTTCATTAGTACCCTTTTATGCCCTTGTTACAAGCAGTGTTGGACAATATTACAGTGAGGCATTATTTAAACAACTCCTTATAGGAACACTTGATATTGAAATCCTTATATATATATCAGGGCAAAAAAACATCAGACAACATAGACAAAATCATATGGTGACCTTTCATTTGCCCATGCTGCCCCAGTTCAATGTTTTAAAGTTTCAGTCTGACCTCAAAACACTTATATTCCAAATCTTAAACAGATAAAAGGAACTCAGTAATCTTTTTTTCTAGTTGCTGTCTTTGTAGCTTTTTTCTTCCCAAGCTCACTATAGGGACATGTGTATGTAATGTGTTATGGGCTATACAAGATTGGTGTATTAAGTATTATCATTATTAGGGACTTTTAGATTTTACACGACGAGAACGTGGACTGCCACGGTGACATCCTTTTAAGGTAATGTGACGTCCTTTTAAGGCACTGCCGGGCACGGGCCAGTGCCTTGAAAGAATGGCACACGTGGCAGTCCACGTTCTCGTCGTGTAAATCTAAAAGTTCCTAGAAGTACTAGGACTGCCACCCTTACAAAACTAACACTAATACGGCCTCCTGTGTGGGACATGTATGTGCATTTTGTGGCTGTATTCACAGGAAATCTTTTTGTTAGAAAAAGAAGACTCACTTTGTTCCATGAGGTCTTTGCGTCGGGTTGGGTTGTTGGGTTACACAAACTATTGTGAATAATCTATACCTAATTCCTGAAGGGTTGGGTGTAACGTTTGAGAAAGACTCTAATCACCAAAGTGTTGGTTCCTGTTCACCAGGGGTTTTCTGAAAAACCGACAGCAAATCTACGAAAAAATCTTGTCTCGACCCAACACTTACGAGATCATATTCACAAGAGTTTGTCAAAAGGCTAGCAATTGACACTTCTTCATTGTCTGAGTGTATGGGCATTCTTTCACTTATGGAGATGTAAAAAGATTTCCTTATCTCAGGGACAATCTTTGAAAAAATGTGATTAGTATTCAATTTAGTTGACCAGTCATGATTATTTAGGCATGTTTACACAAAAATTTGTTTTACCCGACGTGGTGCACCCGACCTTTCATGAATATGGGGGCATGTTTTCACGAAAGTTCATGTAACCCAACAACCTGACCTGATGCAAAGACCAGATGATGGAACGAAGCATAAAAATAAAGATGAAAGGGATTTTCATCTGTGGGGCTCCCGATATGCCTTACAGGAATGAGGCCCTTCTCCTGGGTGAGTTCTGAATATGTGGAGTTTCAGGGTACTGTCATGGGCAAGGCTTTTGCCACAGACAGAACACTGATAAGGCTTTTCACCTACATGTGTATGTGGCTTCTTATATGCCTCACAAGAAAGGAGTTACTGCTGAACCCTCTGTTACAAACCCATCATTTTTTAGGCATTTCTCCTGTGTGGCTTTTCATATGCAATAGCAGGCCCTTCTCATAGCAATACCCCTTGTTACAAACGTTACATCGATAGGACTTTTCTGTTTTTTGGGTGTGTATCATTTTATGTCTTAAAAGATATCTTCTTTGGGAAAATGCTTTGTTACAAATCAAACATACATGAGGCTTTTCATCAGTGTGAATTGTCATATGAAATCTAAGAGAATATTGGCGGGAAAAGCTTTTGCCACAGACGAAACACAAATGTGGCTTTTCTTCTGAGTGAATTTTCTGATGATCTGTCAGACGATCCCGTTCTGAAAAGGTTTTGCTGCATACGGAACACTCGAAGGGCCTTTCCCCTGTGTGGATTTTTATGTGCCTTGAAAGGTGAGAATTTTGGGAAAACGTTTTTACAAAAAGAACACTCGTAAGGCTTTTCTCCTGTATGGGTTCTCATGTGCATATCCAGACCACTCTTCTGGAGGCATATCTTATCACAAAATGTACACTGAAATCGCTTTTCTGGCTTTTCTCCTGTATGAACTGTCATATGTTGTGTGAGATGACCACTTTCAGGAAAGCCTCTGTGGCAAACTGTGCACCGATAAGGCTTTTCTCCTGTATGGATTCTCAGGTGCCTCTTTAGTTCATTCCCATACAGAAATCTCTTACTGCAAAACGTACACTCATGGGGCTTTTCTCCTCCATGGGTTTTCATGTGCCTAGACACACTAGTCCTGAGGGTATATCCTTTGTTACAAACACAACAGAGATAGGGTTTTTCTACAGTTAGGCTGCAGCTAGGATCATTTTGATCGCTTCCTGTTGCAAGAAGCTGGGAAGACTGATTGATCATCTCATCATAATCCATCGTGATATCTGCATTCCTATCTATATCCATTCCTTTCTGTTTATGATATGACGTGGTAGCATCCAGTGTCTCCCTGTCAGCTGCACGTTGTTCATGAAAATAAGCCACTTGGCTTGGTATGAGACAAGAATCATACTCACTTGCGCAACTCTCTTTCAGATGAATCGGACAGAGTTCCTATGCCAGCTTTTAATGGGAGATCCTCTGGAAGATGTCTCGCACCATCACGTGATCTATCACCTGACATTTCCTGAGTGTTTCTCATGCTTTGATAGGAGCTCTGCAAACTTGAATTCCCACCTGAGCACAAAGAGCAGGATGAAATATCTAACTTTGATTTGAAATGGAAGTTTCTGAAGTAAGTTACATGTAGGTACACAGACAACTACAACAGGGTACTGGTGTTCACTTTTTTGTTTAAACAAAAGGAAACATTTAACATTCAAATGTAAACTTGATTTAAAAAAAGGGTACCTGAGACATATGTTTCTATCACAACCACATACCCCCAAAGCATTTACTGATCTGTAATTGAGTAGTACTGTGCTCCTAACAAGTGATAGATACATCGCAAGTTCAACTTTGAAGTTTGAAAGTTCTGAATTGCTTTTAAGTAGGTTTGTAAGGAATTTTAGAATAAGGACCATTAAAAAAACAAAACCCGCCCAAAAATAATTTCCTTTAAGGAACATTATCGGGTAAGGCAAAGTTGAATTGAATATACTTATAAACTACCCTGGGCCACTAAATGTTCTGCAAATGATATTAGCGATGGATTTCACTGTAAATTATTTTGTGTGTGCTGCTTTAAGATCAAACGTAAACAATTACGGTATTATTGGAATTATATACCCCAACACATTTCAATTCAGATCACCATTCAATTCCCGTGAAAAAAAAGACATTGTCAAATGTTTCAACTTGGTTTTGTGGAGAAATAATATCTCTCTTTAGGTAAGATCGTGTTACTCCGTCTGTATATTCATTATTTTGTATGACTCATATTTTCAGGCAGCATATATCTGCATTATAATTTCCATTCTTTTTTTAAATTTGTTTATTTTGGTATGTTTTATAGTTATACTCTAGTTCGATATCTTCCTCTCTCTCTTCAGATATCTAGAAATTTCTTTGTTTGTCTCTCTTATCCTCTAATATCTTCTTCAATTCTTCTGCTGATCCCTCTTTCTCTAGTTCAATCTCTCTGTTTCTCTCTCTCTTTCTTGCTCTCTCTTAGTATTTATGTAAAATACTTGAGGATGGATATTCAGGCTGTCACATCTCCAGTGAAATAGTAACTACAAAATCTCCATAGACACATTATTACCCAAATATGAGAATTTTATAATTGGTACAATAATAAACACAACAACCAAGATGATGTCATTAATGTTGTCTAAAGCAGGGTTTTAATCAACCTTCAATGTGTGCGCCAGTATGTACATGCTTTCAAGACAGGTATATCTTTATTCTTTTCAGGGCTAAACTATTCATATGCTGTTCTTCAAATTGGCAACAATTATACATGTCCTTATATTTAATTGCTACAGTGTTCTTATAAAAAGTAATGTCTATAAAAACAATAACATGTTTATATTGAAGGAATTTGAAAACAAATTGCTAAAAATTCCTGGAAATCTAATGATTTTGAACCTCTCAATGCGTTGGCAATTTAAGCATTTTACATCTTACTTTTTTTTTCCCTAAAAACATGATAATAATAATAATAAAAATAATAATAATTATTATTTTTACTATTATTATCATAGTGATAGTTATGATAATAATATATATAATAATTTTTATAATAACCATAATTATCATAATTATTATTATAATAATAGTAATAACAATAGCAATAATAATATTATTAATAGTAATAATATTAATAATAATAATAGTGGGTTCTTGTATCAAGCGCTCATGTCTGTCAGACTTGACAATCGTGATGCTCAACCATTAGTACCCTGGCTTTAGCATGGCTGCCATTAATGTACGCTAACATTTCAAGGAATCTTGGTCATGTGTGGCAAAAGTACGGTATCTTAATGTCTCAAGGTGCCAAAGGACATTTGTGACACGGCGGGACTCGAACTGCAAACCACGTGATCCACAGTTCAGTGACATATCCACTAGACCACCACAACTCCACGATAACGACAGCCAACAAGTAAATATAATGTTGGCAAACTTGACATAGGTTACAGGTGATAATAATCTAGCACGCGAAATTAGCACCATTTCAAAATTAACTATTCAATATTGCAAGCTACATTTGATTTTCTTAGTGAACCTTGCTAAATATCACTTTGGCATAATTTAGAAAACAATAGACCACTTTGGAGATACTGTAGCACATGTACAAATGACCCCCAATATATTGACAAATTTTTCAAACATAGAAAAGTTTGTTGAATATTTAGTTACCGTACTGCCAAAGTGATGGAGGTGCTACATGAATACATATGGTTTGCCCTCTTGAAAACAAAACTTCCACCTGTGTTTCATAGAATGAACTACATGTACATGTAGCTTCCAGTGCACAGATTACACATTTTCCACAAACATATCATGTATCCAGCTTTCGTATTGATGGCTTTTAGTTACAGTTTTTTACAAATGACGGTGACCTTTATCTGCCCATGCACAGATACCATCTACATAGTGGCTTACTCCACCAAATATCATGGCCTTTCATTAGTACCCTTTTTGCTCCTGTTACAATCAGTGTTGGACAGTGAGGCATTATTTAAACGACTCCTTAGGAACACTTGATATTGAAAGCCTTACACAAACTATTGTGAATAATCTAGCCCTAATTCCTGAAGGGTTGGGTGTAACGTTTGAGAAAGACTCTAATCACCAAAGTGTTGGTTCCAGTTCACCAGGGGTTTTCTGAAAAACCGACAGCAAATCTACGAAAAAAAATCTCGTCTCGACCCAACACTTGCGAGATAATATTCACAAGAGTTTGTCAAAAGGCTAGCAATTGACACTTCTTCATTGTCTGAGTGTATGGGCATTCTTTCACTTATGGAGATGTAAAAAGATTTCCTTATCTCAGGGACAATCTTTGAAAAAATGTGATTATTAGTATTCAATTTAGTTGACCAGTCATGATTAGTTAGGCATGTTTACACAAAAATTTGTTTTACCCGACGTGGTGCACCCGACCTTTCATGAATATGGGGGCATGTTTTCACGAAAGTTCATGTAACCCGACAACCTGACCTGATGCAAAGACCAGATGATGGAACGAAGCAAGCATAAAAAGAAAGATGAAAGGGATTTCCATCTGTGGGGCACCCGATATGCCTTACAAGAATGAGGCCCTTCTCCTGGGTGAGTTCTCAATATGTGGAGTTTCAGGGTACTGTCATGGGCAAGGCTTTTGCCACAGACAGAACACTGATAAGGCTTTTCACCTATGTGGCTTCTTATATGCCTCACAAGAAAGGAGTTACTGCTGAACCCTCTGTTACAAACCAATCATTTTTTAGGCATTTCTCCTGTGTGGCTTTTCATATGCAATAGCAGGCCCTTCTCATAGCAATACCCCTTGTTACAAACATTACATCGATAGGACTTTTTCGTTTTTTGGGTGTGTATCATTTTATGTCTTAAAAGATATCTTCTTTGGGAAAATGCTTTGTTACAAATCAAACATACATGAGGCTTTTCATCAGTGTGAATTGTCATATGAAATCTAAGAGAATAACTGCGGGAAAAGCTTTTGCCACAGACGGAACACAAATGTGGCTTTTCTTCTGAGTGAATTTTCTGATGATCTGTCAGACGATCCCGTTCTGAAAAGGTTTTGCTACATACGGAACACTCGAAGGGCCTCTCCCCTGTGTGGATTTTTATGTGCCTTAAAAGGTGAGAGTTTCGGGAAAACGTTTTTCTACAAAAAGAACACTCATAAGGCTTTTCTCCTGTATGGGATCTTATGTGCATTGAGAGTGTATTAACACGATTAAATCTCACATCGCAGTACATACACTGATATGGCTTTTCGCCTGTATGGGTTCTCATGTGCACATCCAGACCATTCCTCCGGGAGTATTTCTTATCACAAAATTTACACTGATATCGCTTTTCTGGCTTTTCTCCTGTATGAACTGTCATATGTTGCATGAGATTACCACTTTCAGTAAAGCCTTGTTCGCAAACTGTGCACCGATAAGGCTTTTCTCCTGTATGGATTCTCAGGTGTCTCTTTAGTTCATTCCCATACAGAAATCTCTTACTGCAAAACGTACACTCATGGGGCTTTTCTCCTCCATGGGTTTTCATGTGCCTAGACACACTAGTCCTGAGGGTATATCCTTTGTTACAAACACAACAGAGATAGGGTTTTTCTACAGTTAGGCTGCAGCTAGGATCATTTTGATCGCCTCCTGTTGCAAGCTGGGAAGACTGATTGATCTCATCATAATCCATCGTGATATCTGCATTCCTATCTATATCCATTCCTTTCTGTTTATGATATGACGTGGTAGCATCCAGTGTCTCCCTGTCAGCTGCACGTTGTTCATGAAAATAAGCCACTTGGCTTGGTACGAGACAAGAGTCATACTCACTTGTGCAACTCTCTTTTTCAGATGAATCGGATTGAGTTCCTATGCCAGCTTCTAATGGGAGATCCTCTGGAAGATGTCTTGCACCGTCACGTGATCTGTCACCTGACATTTCCTGAGTGTTTCTCATACTTTGATAGGAGCTCTGCATACTTGAATTCCCACCTGAGCACAAAGAGCAGGATGAAATATCTAACTTTGATTCGAAATGGAAGCTTCTCAAGTAAGCTACCTGTACATGCAGACAACTACAACACGGTACTGGTGTTCACTTTTTTTTAAACAAAAGGAAACATGTAACATTCAAATGTGAACTTAATTTTTGAAACAATGGCACCCTTTCATAAAAAGGGTACCTGAGACATATGTTTCTATCACAGCCACATACCCTAAATGCATATACTGTGCTCCTATTACCTCAAGAAGACTATCTAACATTTCTGTGGAAACTTTTTCGATACAGCCCCGTTCACAAGTATAGTATTAAAGTCATGACCGAAGTAAGATAAGCTTAGAGTGCATCACAAAACTGTATCTCATCTAAGCTCAGTAAGGCAAGTAGGAAAAACGACCATTGTTTTGTTTCTCAGAGCTACATGTACATGTACACTGTATTATTGTTTCTCAGAGCTACATGTACACTGTATTATTGTTTACCCACACAACATTGCCATATATGCGGCTGGCCGTTCATTTACACATCAGGTGGATATCAATTTACGGAAACTTTACATTTCATGTGGGAAAGGGGCTTCAGAGTGTAAACTTGTCTAAAATGTAAAGCTAAAAGTTGAATTACTGATTCCCAAACATTGACTTTCAAGTGCTCTGTGCAGTTCTCATAATCATACACACCTTACTGTGGCAAATTTCATCACTCCTGCTACATAGGGGAGAAAATAAACTCTCACATTCATTAACCAGTGTAGTTTTTCATATTTCCTTTAAGTGTACCACTTTGGCAAAAGCTTTAGCGACACACTGAACACCCATACAGCTTTTCTCTGGTAAAGATCCTTGTATGCACTACCATGGTCGTTGACGGTAAAAGTTGTGGTTTTATTTCACAATATTGTGTAAAACCTTTGTTACACACAAGACAGTGAGATAGCTTTTATGCCTGTTTACATACGGTAGGTTCTTACAGTATGTTTAATGCCAGAGTATTCCTATTCGAGAATCTCTCTTGACAAACAGATAATTGATGCGGCTCTTCACCTGTGTGGATTCTTAAGTCTCTTGCGAGACACTATGTACATTACGATGTATGTATGGTGTTTCTTACTATTTTTCTTTTCCTATTACGGGAATGCGCGCGCGTTTTCGTTCGTCATGGCCGAACGCAACAGAAATCATCCCCTTTTGTTTGAGCATGATATTCCTCATTTTCTTCCAAACAATTTGATACCATGTTTATCTTTTTATGACCATTAATAACGGAATGAGCGTCCGTTCAAGATAAATGTCCGTGCGCGCGAGCTCTTGTAATACAAAGCATATATGGGCCAAAACATGCTTTAATATACAAAATCCATTATAGCTCTTTGGGAAGCACAGGGACCCTTCAATTTTTTTTTCATATTTGGATAGAGTATGAGTTGGAGATATGATTTCATGTCTCATTTGGCCATTACAAATATCGTGACGTCATCATGAAGGCCTTGGAACCCAAAATTCGAATTTGCATATTATGACGTCAGCATATTTATGGAAAATTGATTGTATCTCTGTAGTCTGTAAATATTGATCGATTTTCTTCCAAATTTTGATATGTTGTAGCTAAGACAATTCTCTACAAGCTCAGTCACCACCATTTTTCATTTTGAATTTTTGATGACGTCATCATAGTAAAAATTGCAAATAAAGGCGACATGTCAGAATTTTCTTAATGTGCGTGTTATGTCTATGGAAGGTGAATTTCGTTCACATCATGAATCTACATGACATTGTTCTTTGAGCAGTATCTCGCTTATTTTTGCTCTATTTCCCCCCAAATTTAAGTATGTTATAGCTGATGCTATGAGCTATCGTAAATGTGCCTTCTGTTTTTTTATCAGATGTTGGAATCATGTCGAAATTTTCAATTGAAAGTTGAAATAGCGACTATGCCAAGGCTGTTTGTCAGCTTTGCATGTATTGTCTATGGGACATATTTTGGTATATTGGTTAAAGCACTCGACTTCCTTCTGGTGACCCAGGTTCGATTCCTGGTGGGTCAATTTTTTTTTTAAATTTGCTTTTGTTTCTTATTTGATTTTATCATCTTCTTTGACTACTATCTCTCTCTCTCTCTCTTTACTTTTTCACCCTCTCCCTCTCTCTGTCTCCCTCTCCTCTCTTGCTCTGCCTCCCTCTTCTTCTGCTCTGATGTCTCCCTCTGTCTCTGCCTCTCTCTTTCTCTACTCTCTCACCCTCTCCTTGTCCCGCCTTTGCCTCCCGTTCTCCCTCTTTTATGTTTTATAGGCCGTTCCTTAATTTCCTCTAGCTCTTTCCTTTGCCCTTTGTATACTTTTTTCACCCCTACCATGTTTCCTTATACTATCCTCTCTCCTTCCAAGTGAATGCATTCTGATTCCTCTTTCATCCCTCAGTCCAGCTCATGTATTTTTACATGACTATAACCTGTCTCCCTCTCTCCTTCTCTATATCTCTATATCTATATTTTCATTAAATTTCATTATGATAATGATTTTGATCATAATTATTTCTCAATATTTTGTTCATCAGTTAAGTTATCACTTCAGTTCAGGTCACAGTTTAATATATCAGTTCATCAGTTCATTCATCAATTCAGTTCATTTCACATCTGTTCAATCTATCAGTTTATCAGTTCATCAGTACTTCATTCATCAATTCATATCTTAATACATCATTTTACATTAACATCATTATATTGGATCATTGAATTGAAGATGAGCATGATTATAAGAATTGAAGACAGACCACCTAATTCGTCCTCATGATGAATTAAATTTCTAGTTATTATTAATATTATTGTTATTGAAATAATTATTATTATTATAACAATTATGACATTCACTGTCATCACCATCATTCATTTTCATTGTCACTTTCATTGTATCACATTTTTAAGTGGGGCAGGGTAAAAAGCATACATGTAGCACATACAATAATGTATCCCCTATCATCTCTATGCATAATCACCAATATTGAGATACAGAAATGTAAAGTGCACCCAGATGATTTTGTTTCATCTTTCTTTGAAGAACAAAGTGGTCTGAATGGTCCTCGATACAGACCTTGTTTGCTACATGATTGTGATGTTGCCTGCAGAGTGATCCCATCATCATCATCATCTGCACTGTCACTATCCACAGGTTCTTCCTTTATAAAGTATATGGAAGTCTGGTGGTCAGCTTCTTTCGATTGTTGTGCCTCCGTCTCCTGAGCATCATCATCCTCTGTCCAACCATCTTCTGAATCTGCTTCCTGCATGGAATCAGTATGAAATCGTCTCTGTATTTCTTCTCCTTGCTGACCTTGTTGTGATACCTCTTTAGCTTCAATGTCCTCTGTCCAGCTGGCTTCCAGGCCATCTTCCTGTAGCAAGGAACTCTCTCTTTTTTTTGTTGATTTACAAGACTTCTGAACAATTCGATCATACTCGCTCAATCCTTCTTTCTTAACCAAACACTTTTCAGCTGTGTCTGGTGGTTGTGGCTCTTCCCATACCTTTTTGGCATCATTCTCTGTCCAGTCATCTTTCAAATCGAAGAACTTCACGACGTAGGTTCTGTATGGTTCCTCTGATGACTGAGGTTCCCCTTCGATCTCTCTCTTGATCACTTCCAAATTGGTCTTCTTGTCTGCCATGATTCTGTGAAAGAGGGTAAAAATATATTTAAAAAAAAGAATCTTGGAGGAAAATAAACAAAGTTATAGAGTCAGTGTAGTCTGGGACAATTCAATAATTATGATTGACCCTTGGATTCCTCAGGGTCGTTACATAAAACCAACTCCATGATAGTCATATCTTTGTCGGCGACCTACAGTGATGTCAGGAAGTGGATAAATCGTTTCACAAAACCATGAACAGCAAAAAATTGATTATTTTGATACTATCGACTAAAAATATATAGTCTTTGCCACGGTCCATCAGGTTTTATCCTGAATTACCAAATTAGATTATTAATTTTACTCAAACTGGTTAAAAAAAGCGGAGATCTAAGTTAGTGGTAGAACAAATGATACAAACATCCAATTTGCATGAAAAAATGGTTTCTAATGATATATACGAATATATAAATATTTTAAACTCGAGGTTTCTTTGGCGACGAGCGAATGGAAATGTGCAAGTAAGAGGATACCATAACTCATAACCATTCAAAAGAAGACCCTGAATCTTTTTCAACGTAGGAAAATAATTTTAAAAATATATTTTATGACTCACTAGTTTTCAAATTTATTCATCACATATTTATGTGATATGATTTTGTATCAAGATTAGGCTTGAAAATGGAAAATGGTCTAAAGAGATACCTTCACGAATATTGTGGTCATTCTAATGGGTTGTAATTACAGACTGTTCGATCTTTGGCGACTTTTCTATGGTAGACCGATGCACATGTATGTACAAATTATATATGTCTTATTTTGATACTTGTTAAAGTGCGGGTTCAAAGAAAATCACAAATATGGCAAATAACATATTACGAGAAACTGGTAAGCTAATAGATGGCCATCGTACAAGTTGTAGGTCAACTACAAATCGGATGATTTATAAAAATACAAATAAAACCACCTCCATAGCATCTGGGATATGCGAGAGATTCGCCAGAAAAATAACGATGTTTTAATGCCGTCACAATATGAACCAATCCTGCCCAAGCAGACGACATCCCATAAAGAATGAACATAATTGCAATGCTATTATTTCTCAAATTATAATGAGTTTAGTGTATATAAATGTGATGGAATTTTACACCATTCAAAAGGGATATGACCCGATTCTGATAACTAAATTCTTTTGTTTGTAAATACACAGGATAGGGGTTAATGAACAATCAAAGAAACCACACTTTCAAATTTAAAACCCCTGGAATGAAAGCATGGACGCATTTGTTCCTCTTGAAACGCCGAACATACCGCGGTGTATGCAGCTGAAAATACAATGGCGTCTTATTTTGTTTACAAGCGACGGATTCCTTTATTTTTATCGCTGCATTTTTCATCAAAATAATACCATGCGCGGGGTTTAGAGTGAGGCAATAGATTAAACATTTAGTCTGACGGTAGTGAAGTAAGAGAAATAACTGAAGAGAAGACGACGAAACAGGCACTGAAAATGTGTGAGATGTCATGGGACATCGTCTGCTTGTGCAAATCATGTTCAACATGTGACGTCACACATCTCAGCAGCGATCGGAGAGCATTTCAGGTGCTATGTCGGGGCTGTATTTAAGAGTTTTGTAATTCATAATAATCATTACTTCGAATGTTTCCGAGCATGGAATTTTGATAACCTTGTCAAATCAAAGTGTTACCTTTGCAAAAATGACAATAAAGCTAGTTTTTAAAATCAATGAACCTGATCTTTAATGTATTAGAAAACCTTATAAGAACAGTTTGAATGTTTTATAATGATCTTACAATAACACCTTCTTCTTCTTCTTCTTCTTGATTTCCTCCAGGTTTGGAGAACTGCGGAGTTGTATCCTTCGCAGATTGAGTCAATAGAGAATAGGCAGACAATATAATATAATAGGGGTACATAAATGTAGAAATTAGAAAATCACAAGATGTGCTAATGACAGCTTATGCAGGAGCTGCTTTGTTCCCAAAAGATTGTTTCAAGTGCATTTCCAGGATGAATTTTAGGGATGCGGCATGGTAATCCAGGGCCTGGGCAGTACTGGGTGGGTCATCATTGACTCCAAGGAGGATGAGATTTGTGGTGACGTCGGCCATGAGATGGGGAGGAACTGATGGTAATTGGTGTTGAATGTTGAGTAAAAGTTGATAGGCTCTTGATGAAGAGTTCCCTTTCGTCTTTATATAGGGGACATGCCCCATCAGATGATTGACCGTTTCATCCGGTGTCAGGCAGGGACATGCTGGACTCTGTGAGCGATTTGACAAGGTAGCCAACTAGCCATGCAAATCTTTGGTTGGTTCGGTACATGCCACAAAATAATTGGCATTTCATTGGGATGGCTTGTCTAAGGTGTTCTAAGGAGTTCTCCTGGGAAGTAGGTGTGGAGTCTCTGAGCTGAAGGGTGTAGGCTGGCCAACATGTTGAGAGACGATTTGGTGGATGTAGCAGCCAGATGCTGTTTTTTCATGTCTGTGCTCTGAGATGGTGGATTTGACCGTCTTCTTGAAATTCTTGCAGCCGTATTTTAAACTGTTACTGCGCATGAAGGAAGATGACGTCATCTATTGACGGTAACAGTTTAAAATACGGCTGCAAGAATTTCAACACGGAATTCAATTTCGATGAAGAAAATCCAGAAAAAACCATTTAACGCATCAGTCAAGCTGGTAAGTGGAACCGATGAAGATATTAATTAGCCTTGGCTAGGCCTAATTTTCAAGTTTAATTAAGGCCATTTAAAAAATAAGAAATAAAAAATTTGCATCCTGCCTTATGGGCAGGTCCAAGCTATTTGGATTGTGACGTACGGGACATTCAGAGACTTTAAACAAGAAATAACAACAGATGAAATTATTTATATGGCTATCTTTTGGTATGAGTCTGTGGCTATTATGGGCAAGTTCATTTGTGGAAAGTTTTAGTTCTGACCAATTCTTTAATTAATTTTTAATGTAATTAATGTGCTGCGTGACGTACGGGACGCTGCAGTCCCGTACGTATGATCTATATCATACAGGTGTACACTGTTTTTTTAGGCTTTCCTATACTTTTATAGTGTAGCATCTCATACATTCACACTTTTATTGTACACATTCATGATCCCAGTAATTTTCCATTACGCGACTCATTTGTATAATCATTGTTTCGGACCAAGTATGTTTATTCTTCCAATCGCGCATCGTGTTTCCACCCCGCGTATTTCAATACCACAAGGTAATTTTTCACTCCTGCTAACAGTAACACCACAGTCAAGTCAACAACTCCTGCATCCATCTTCAGTCGAGTCAACACGTCTTTGAGATCTCTCCTCACTCGAAAATCTTCCGTGCCTCTTGCACCTCTTGCACAGCACGTCACCTTTTACTCTGCCGTCTCCAGCGGGCTGGCAGTCTACCAGTGGATCGATATAATCGGGACCGACATGGCGCTTGATTGTCCACTGGGAGCTGCCAGTCACTTTGCTCTGGTAGTTTCTTCACCCACACGAGTTTGACTCACCGTAGCTCGCCTGAACATTCACCATGAGCTCGATTCACCGTAGCTCTCTTGAACACTCATCAAAGTTCGGCTCATCCGACATCAGCGACTCACTGCTCTGCATTGGCACAGACTTTGTTTTCATCATTTCTTCCTTGGCCTCCGACATCAAGCGATTCACTGCTTCATTGAGCGCCACTCATTTCTTCACTTCTCTTCTCGTCCGAGAGCTTCATCATCATCACGAGCGTCAGCGTCGATATCGCGTTCTTCACGGCTCTTCAGCCACGACATCGAAGTCGTTTCTGCCACCAAGTCTCTGCACCATCATCGCGTGAGCCCCTTTACTCGTTCATCACCCGTCATCATCTTTATTGGACTTTCGACGTCATTTCTACTTGTCGTAAGCTTTATTTATTCACTACATTTATCATATCCATCTCATTTAGTATGTATATTAGTCATTTATTTGGGGTCCAGTCAGCCCGACCCTGGACAACCCGACCCAATTACAATACATGTACCTTTGACCTGGTCGAGTTGTCCAGGGTGGGGTGCTTTGGCAGACAGCTCGACCCATTTTTTCCCTCAAAAAAATTATGGGTACAGCTTAGAATGATTATATCTTATAATAACATGATATATAAAACATGATAAAATAGGGTTAGGGATAGGGTTAGGGTTAGTACGGTTAGGGTTAGTAGGGATAGGGTTAGGGTTAGTAGGGTTAGGGTTAGGGATAGGTTTAGGTGGCTGTTGCAAAAGGAAGTCTTTCCAAAAGTGGGTCGAGCTGTCCGCCAAAGCACTGGTCGAGTTGTCCAGGGGCCCGTTTCTTGATACCAACGACAAGACAGTCATAACTTTATCCGCCAACCACGGAGATGTCTCTGATCTTCCTAAACCGTTTCACGAAGAGATTACTGGCTAGACATCTTGTGAAATGGATAATATCAACGAGAAGAGAAGCCAAGACATAGCCTTAGTCGCAATTCCACCGGATTAAAAAAAAAGTAATTTTAGGAAAATTGCAATAATTTAAATGAATTAGGAATCAGAAAAAAATTGAAAATAGTACCAGGGAATAAGAGATGCAATATAATTCAACATTAAAATTACTTGTAAAAAATAATTGTGAATATTTCATTTCATGACCCGTGAATCAGTTTCGTTTGTGAGATGGGTACCCCCCGGAGATTTTCATTTGATAGCTTATAAAAATACACCCTTAAATTATTTTTAGTAAAAATACGATGTTATGAAAGTTTTATCCAATGTTCTGGGCGTCAGCAAAATATTAAAATGACAAAACTTCATTATTCCAAACGTTAAAACACATGTTTTAAACTATTCAGTTTACACATTTGAAGATAGAATTTATCTTGAAATTAGTATGGGTCTGAAAACTGGAGAATACACTTCAAACTATGGCTTGCCTGCCATGGCAGATTACCTATCTCTTCAGGGATTTTACAATGTGGAAATAAAAGCGTATAATCAGTAAGGTGGGAAAAGCCTTAGATATAAACATGGCATATTTCCATAAGATTTTCAAATATAAAAAACGATAACTCCCTGTTTAAGTGAATGTGTAGAAAGATCATGATAGTTGGAGGATTTCTTGTCCTTTTTTGCCAGCCATTGTCTACTCTACCTAATAAATGACATGTGATGGCGCTGCCCATCGACTAAAAAGTTATGACAGAGATATGACGGGGTCGGAAGCGTCATATACTACTTGGTCAGGATGTTGTCTTTGATCTTGGCAGAGAGGGTTTTGTGAAACACGTAGCGGTCAAGTAGCTTACTAACGCTGATTTAGTCAAGAAGTTAGACTTATGACGATGACGGTTTCGAGAAACGGGCCCCTGGGTTTGGTCGAGTTGTCCAGGGTATTGGTCCAGTTGTCCAGTGTATTGGGTCGGGTTGTCCATCCAGGGTCGGGCTGTCTTTTGGTCGGGTTGTCTAGGATTCATTAATTTGCCTGACTATACACTTGCAAGTGTATTTAATTAATTAGACTATACCTCAATAAAATAACGAACAGGGAATACTTTTTATCATGTGTTTTATTATCTGCGCAACCTTGCTTCCTCGTAGCTAAAATAAAAATAGAGTTATGTTGTGTGATCAGTGAACACGCAAAACAATCTTTCATTCACATTTCACAATCTATAAAATACACCCCCACACTGACACTCGAAGTACAATAGCAGTCAGTCACGTCACGGCGCGCGGCGCTTGCTTCACGGCCGTCACCGACAATGGTCAAGACGAAATACAAAAGCAAAGCGGCAGGCAAAGAAACTTGTCAAATGGACAACAAATAATGCGAACAAGACTTACATTGTGGAGACATGAAAGTCGACAGCCAGATAAGGCCTTCTCAGCTCAGCTCAGCAGAGATGGAGACTAAATTTCCAAAACATAAATCCGTCTACTTTTTCAAAGGCACGGTGGGCCATGGGCCTTGTACAACTCGCCCCAAACAAACTCACGATAGGGATCGGATTTACACGGAAGTGTACTTTCATCATCCTAATTTTCAGGAATAACACAAGGCATATCTCTATTCCGGCGGATTTAATGGGTCGATTTTGATTTGATTTATTATTTAAGTTCAATGTAACTTAAATATAAAAAGTAAAATGATACTATCAAAAAATTAATTTAATTTGCCTTAACATTAGGAGAAAAAAAACAGGTAAAAACACCCTTTTTTTGTTAAAAAAAGAAGAAGATGGCGGCCCCCTGGCGCTAGGGGTGGGGCGGGGCGGGGCTGGTGGTTGAAAATGGTGGTTGAAAAAAAATAGCACTTTCCACCCCGTTGATCAAAAAAAATATGAGTGCTCACTACCCCGCATTCCGCATTCATATTCTCAAAAATCTCTGGTACTAGGTACTTTCAAAGTACGCAATAAAGTCGAATTGCGTTGATGCGCTTGCTTCATACTATATACCAGTGGCGGATCCAGGGGCCGGGGCCGGCCCTCCCTAGAAAAAAATGTAAAAACACCCTTTTTGGGAAAAAGAAGATGGACCCCCTCCTGGCGCTCAAGGGGTGAAATTTAAAAAAAATTTGTGAAGGCAAAAAAAAAAATTGTGCTCACTTCCCCTTGAGCGCCAAATCTTCCCCCTCCCACTGAGCGGAAAATAGGCCGGCACGGTTTTCAAATTTTCGCACGAAGTGGGCCCCTTTTTCGGCCCCCTCCCTTGCCGCCGACTGGATCCGCCCCTGCTATATACATACTTCGTTCAATCGCAGATATAACTTTATCATTTGGAATAGGGCCGCTTATTATATATATATTATATATATAGGCCTACATACATGCATACATGCATATTATATAAGCACTGTGTGTTGAAACGTAAAAACCATATCTGACATCTTACAATTTATCACAACTTTGGTGTGAATCAGTATATTGGGGTGTTTGGAATAGTATAATATTATGACGTGCCATGAGCCTGAATGGGACATTTAGGAACAGTTAGGGAAATTTCTGACAACCTTTAGGCTTGACTATAATTCTTGTCGAATTGCATCTATATAACTATTAATTTCCAGCCCGTCCCCCCTGACCCCCCTAACAAAACGCTTCCTTTGTATTACTCCGGACATTTCGTTTAATGATCGTAACTATAATTATATAAGCATGGTTAAAATAAGCTTTTGTTTTGGCCTTACATTACTTATTTCTGGAACTACTTTTGTTGAAAATATAGTAGAAAAAATCATGAATTCTTTGCATCGACATTTAGATTTGTGTAGGCTTAAGTTAAATTTTGTATTCTTCCTATATTCTTTCTTTTTTCTTCATTTTTATTGCAATAAATAAAGTCCAGTGAAGCACATTGAGAAGAATATACCTAAAATTTGCTTTGTAAATTTGCTAATATTCTTCTTTAAAAAATAATATGAATATATGTTAATAAAAAATATTAAGACATATATAACGTGATGTTTGTGTGTGCGTGTTCGAGTGATGGTGATAGGGAGAGGGGAGATATTTTAAGAAAAATGAGGTAGGCCTTATGTGGTTGCAGAACAAAAAGCGATGGTCACAGAAAAACAGGATAGGAGAAAGAAAATGAAAACTCGCGAGAAAGAGAGAGAGAGAGAGAGAGAGAGATGGGGGTGCGAGAGTTATCTTGAGATGGAAAAGGGGGAGAGACAGCTAGGGAGATATTCTAAGACTTAGCACAGAGAGAGAGAGAGAGAGAGAGAGAGAGAGAGAGAGAGAAATATAGGTGTCGTAGTAATTGCCTGGGCTAGAACCTCGGGACGGCAATATAATAAATGTGTCCTTTCTTATTTTTGTGTTAGCACCCAATACATATAAATAAATATTTGCCACTCTCCACCTTTTTAGACAGTAATGATGTTGCTCTGAAACCCTGCTACTTTGCTCCTGAAGATCTTGCAGGCGTCAAGAATTCGAGCGATATCATTCAATTATCATAATCAATAATTGCAATTGCCAATATGATCTGTGCTTCATAATATGCAATGGAGTAATATTATTAAACTCGGTTGTTCAGCTCCCGATGTACAGTATTTCCCCCCGCCCGGCCCGTCATTTTCTCTCTTTATGAGGATAGTGCCCATTCCGTCTGCGACCCAGAATGATATTAATGTTGTATTGCTTGTTACTATATATAGAGCAAATTGAAGATTTTCCGAAGGGGGGTTAGTGGGGGGCACAATTAACAAAACAACAACAATATCAAAACAAAATCTCTAACAAGCATAGAAAAACAAAACTTGTGTGCCCCCAATTAACTCCTCTAGACTATATAGTGAGCCTTGCTGAGCAGCTGAGGGGTGTTACTTTTTTTAAAACTTTTACTCCTATATTTTAATACAGTATTAACGCCGTTCTTGCTCTCAGCACATGGTACTTACATTTTGTCACTTTACATGGTAAAAGCTATAAAAAGCAAAGTCTCTTTATTATATGGACATGTAAATACAATTTGTTATGCTCTTCAGGTAACTTTTTTGAACTTTCGATTCTCGTAGAGGGCGTTTCATATCTCCCATATGCCTGGCAACCGTCATCAACAATATCAATGGCGAATTAATGATTATGTGGAAAGCATTTGAATGATAAATAATTATCTGCCTCTTTTAGCACGCACAGTAGTGGTAAGTAGCATCAGTAATTATGATGAAATCATGAAAATCCAATTCGTTGAACAAATCTTAAATTAGTACTGACTACTGTGTACCATGTTGAAATCAACCAATCCATTATCGTATCTCGTTACGCGCGGTGCATCAATGAGCCGCTGCTCTATACGGATCGACACATTTCCGTACCCCGAAATCGTGGGGCGGCCGTCGGGAGAATATCGCCCTAGTCACTAGTTGCGCTTCATCAACGTACTGCGGGCGCGGCGCTGCTCTGATGCAGATGCAGAGCCATGCCAGGGCCAGGGCTAGCCTAGCTAAATTTAAGGGCTAGGCCGGTGATAATATAGTAATAATGACTGCTATGAGTATGAGAGGCATAGAGTCTAGTTGTTTTTATTGCTCAAGTCAAGGGGAGGTTACAACTTACATCGTGCCATCACGGTGATGGCGATGGCACGATGTAACCTCCCCGAGAGCCAAAAAAAACAACAACTAGAGGATGCCTCGAATATTAAAGCAGTCATTATAACTTTAATATACTGAAAACAGGGTCAGACTCATAGGGTGGTATTCTCTTAAGTTAAGCCGGGACTAAGTCCAGACTAAACAAGAATTTTAGTTCACACTTCTATGGAATGCTAGGTTTCATCTTGCTCCTTCAATATTCATGACAAAGATAATCTACCAAAGACTTTATTGAAATTCAGTTCATACTCATATTATCTTTTTCTTCCTATTTCATTGCAAAATTAATTTTTTGGACACTTTTCATTGCAGGATTAAAATAATCTGTACAGGGAAAGTGAGTTGGCAACAGGCACTCCATAAAAGTGTGAACTAGTTAAGCCAAGCTTAACTTAGTTCGCGCTATCGGAATACCACCCATTGAATACAATTTTGGGCGACTTACTGGTCAATCGTGGTAATCAAGTTTGTTTACGCTATCGAGGTTCTATGTTGATAAACTTGCACTGGGTACCAGGGGAAGGGTAGCTAATTAGTTGGCCATTAAAATTGCACGCATATCCCTATGCAGTCTGTACGTGCAGAATTGCGCGATCATGCCAAATTGGTCAATGAAATAAATTTCCAAATCGAGATTCAAACCTTTATTGCTTGTGATCCTGAAGGTGATACTCAAAAAATGAGGGTCATATGAAAGAGCTAGCATGCAGGTTTTTTCCAAAGGAGCGTCATTTCGTCGTTACATGTAGATCTAGGCCTAGCTACAATCAAGATCGCCGGTCGTCTGCGCTGCGCTATGCAATTAAAAAACCTAAAATGTAGCGACTAAATCATCGCACAAATGTAAGGTGTCCGCGCTCGCACAAAGACAATTTTAACACGTAAACCAATGGGGATCGCAGGAGGATGAGGATGAGGGTACAAACTTTTAACTATTCCCTGTGAGTGGGGCATGGCTTGAAATCATGACTCCAATTTCGACCAATCAGATGGCTAGATTTCTAAAGTGAGGTATATAATATGAAATAGGAAAGTAAAAAGTATGCCACAGACCTGCCGCAGATCTGCTGCAGATCTGCAGCAGACTTTAAGTCTGCGGCAAAGAGTATGCCGAAGTATGCGGCAGAAAGAAATTTTGTTGCAGACTTGCCGCATACCAGTATGCCGCAGGAACAGTCTGCGGCAGATCTGCGGCAGAATGATACTTTGCTCCAAACTTGCCGCACACCAGTATGCCACAGGAACAGTCTGCGGCAGATCTGCGGCAGAATGATACTTTAATTTGCTCCAAACTTGCCGCACACCAGTATGCCGCAGGAACAGTCTGCGGCAGATCTGCGGCAGAATGATACTTTGCTCCAAACTTGCCGCATACCAGAATGCCACAGGAACAGTCTGCGGCAGATCTGCCACAGAAAAGTGGGAAATCATACAGTCTGTGGCAAGGCTATAGGCGGCCATTTTGGAGGACCATGCAACCAACAGAGTATACCATGAGGTTGTAAATTCCTGTGTTAGGCCCTTTTATTTGTCTTTTTAGCTTAATTCTCTCAAACCAAACAATATGTAATTTGCTTCAAGTTCTAACTGGTACCATGAGAGGAATTTGTTACATAACAGGAAGACTGAGGAATTAACGGACTAGCTGTTATCAAACTTTTTAGTTGTGCCATGTGATCTCTTCAGCCCCACTAACTCACTTTTTTGTTGTAACTCTTGTGTAATGTGTGCACAGTAGCATAGATCTGTGACTCGATCTACTCTGGACTATGTGTATGCAATTATTGTATTTCTACCTGTACTCTACTTCTGCATTGTGTTAAACCCACATTTGGGGAATTTTTGAAGCAATTCTGCCTGTTCTAGCTGTTTCTACTTCAAGGTGCTAGAATGTAATGATGCAATGTATGCCATATGGCTCTCCAGCAGCCTTCCTGCAAGACTGCATACTTTAATAATTGCCACTTCCACTGGGGTGGATATGACAGAGTATGCGGAAAGTCTGCAGCAGGTCTATATGGGATATGAATATTCATGATGAAGAGTCTGCGGCAGATCTGCCGCAGACTCTTTGTCATAGCCTTTGCTATGAATATTCATGATGAAGAGTCTGCGGCAGACCTGTCGCAGACTCTTCATCATACTGAAAGAGTATGCGGCAAGGGTGCGGAAAGTCTGCGGCAAAACTAATCTGCATGTGAAAAAGATGACTGTCTGCGGCAGGTCTGCTGCAGATCTGCGGATGGTCTGCCGCAGGAGTATGCGGCAGGCTCATTTCTTTCCTATGGGAAATATATTGATAATGATATCATCTAGCCTTAATTGGCACCCATAGACTCCTGCATGGAGAGTGATGTAAGCAAAACCTGAGCCTGACCCCGTCCCCGGGCCTGAGGCTATAAATATGCGTTTGTAATCGCCCCTTCCCTCACCCGACGAACCTTGCACTTTTGCAGTTGCACACTGCACTGACTGGATTCGAATTTCGCTAGATCTAGTTCTTCCTCTTCTTCTTCTTTGGGTTGAGTCTGCCTCCTTCACAGTTGAAGATTCTTGAGTTGAGTAGTGAACTCTTTTTTTTCTAGATCTAATTCTACTTCTGCAAAGCACTTTAAAATTGGTCAAGAATTTTACCAAAAAATGTACCTTCCAAATGTTCCTGATGATTAATGAGCTAGACTCTACAGGCGATTTACATAAATTAGTCATTACATTTACAAAAACGCTGACCTATCACAAGATCAGAGTTTGTGATGTTGGTTGGAAACGCAAAAACTCACAAAAAATAGCTGTTTTTTGTGTTGCCAGTTAGAAACTTACTTTATGATTACTGTCCTGCATTTTGGGAACTTCCACCGCGTGTGCCTTTTTACACTAATCCGATAATCGCTACCGGTATTAATTATCGTAAGGTAATTTGCTCTGCACAAATATTTTTTCTCTTTTCCCTAAAAAAAAAAAATATCATACATAGTCTACATGTATGCACCCTAAATTAAAGCTAAATATAATTACCGGTATTGCAAATATGTTTCTATACAAGCCCTGTATAAAACAAATCTTTTCCGTCATCATTAACTAAGAAAATGAAAGTTTATGAAATTTCTGTACAGAGAAAATTGTGGAGAACCTCGCAAGATACGTCAAAGTGTTGCCAATTTGTGTTTCATAGATGACAATTTTAAAAACTTATTACTTTTCTTATTTGTTGTTGGATTTTGCTCAAAATTTCGCTGATCCGTTTCTATCATTTTTCTGCTCCAATTAAAGCAACCTTGATATCAGGGTGGACTTTTCCTTTAACTCTTTGAACTTCTTGCATCTTTCCAGGTATGACAGGAATCAAGATTGTTGTAAACCATCACTAAGCCCGGCAGCATGGAGGTGGACGAAAGGCTGAGATTCCTTGAGACTCGAATCACGTCAAGCCTTCGTCCCAGAAATGATGACCTCAAAGCCCTCTTTGCTGGAGATGAGAACAGGTAGTTGTAGGAGATCAAATCAGATCATATAGGCCTACAGGCCATTTATTGAAATACAATTTTGACATACTATAAAGGTTCATAAGGTTCATAACTTTCATATTTATTGTCAGTTGACAATAACAAAAGCAATCAAACAGAGACATAGGTCTAGTCATGCATCGAAAAGTAACAGATTTATGATGAGATCCATAAATGTGGTAAATATTATTTATTTATTGCTATTATTTTATTTTGAGGATTTGCTCTTTGTTTTCAGAGACAGGAAAGTGCTACAGTTCAATATTTAATTAAAATGTATGTGATTGTAAAAGGCAGAGCTCAATGCACACTACTAAAATCTTTTTTGCAGGAGGCCCAGTTTGACAATGTTAGGGTCTATATTTGTGCATTGTCTTTTTGTTAATATGTTGACATTCTGGGGGGCCATTATTCAATTTACAGGGCACCAGTCACATAACGTTGCCTCCCTTTTTTCTTCAAGTGATTTTTCTATAAAATGTATTAAAAAAAAGGTTAATTTCATGTTTCATTTACTTCCCACTAGGCATGCATTTCTAGAGTTCTGCAACAATGAAGATATCTGCCATTACTTCAATGTAAGGGTCTTTGTACTTGGACTCTTTGTTTGATTTGAAGACTTTGTAAGAGAGTGAAAATTCTTGTTCAATTTTCTTTCCGTCAGACATGCATTTCTGGAGTTCTGCAACAATGAAGACGTCCGCAGGCTCTTCATCTACACCAGAGAGCCCAAGAACACGCTTGTGGCCTCTCTCCTACCACCTACCGACGTAAGGTCCAAGGGGGTCATCTTCATCAAGACCAACCAAGCCACTAAGCTGACCAAAGAGAACATCAGAACTGATGTGGTATTTTCGGACAGTAATAAATTAGTACTCAACCAGCTGGAACTACTTTCTAAAGAAGTAAGAAACAGTTCTTTCTGATGCTTTCAACATCTCATTTTTTTTTATATTCAACAAATCAATCATTATTATTTATATGGCATTTCCATTATACATTCTGTGCACTCACATTACCTGCTATTTCTTTTTTCATGTAAAAGGAAATTTTTTTTGTCACAAATGACAAACTTTTTGCTTTCAAATTTCTGGAAAAAGTAACCATTTTTAGTGAATAATGAAGTTATGATATATAAATATATATAAATCACATTTAGCCTTTTTTCTTGATATAATGTTGATATTCATAAACTAAAGAGCTGTAATAAAAAAAAAATGCTTACCGGTACATTAAGGATTATTTGTTTGTACTTTGTAGGTGATATTTCATTCACTTAAGTGGGGGTTGTTTCAATCTGTAAACATTTGATAATTTTCATTGAATTGACCCCTCCATGTCAAAATGGTAATGATTCATTTAGGCCGTTTTTCACCACTTAATTCATTCTCGTTTTGATTTACGAATCAGTTGTACCTACCCCTGCTGTGTACGGATGGAGTGCAGACCTATGGCGGGGTTAGCTCAGACAAGCTCATGGACATCCTTCACAGGTTGATGGCCAATACCAACGTCACAGAAGGGCATGTGGAGGTATGTTTTTCATCCCTGATACATTTGATAACCATGATATATATATATATATATATATCCCTGGGGGTGTTTCACAAAGACTAAGATCGACTTTAAGTTGGACTTCACTATGGCAGGCCGTTCATGCCACTGTTTGCTTTCAACATTATGATCTTTAGATAATATTTTTTCCTTCAATAATGAATTATCAAAAAACATAAATTCTGTAGAAAATTCTGACCATGATTTGTACGTCTCTTGAGAGACCAATGCCGGTAAACAGTGAGAGCAAATAGTGGCATGAAAGGCCTGCCATAGTTAAGTCCAACTTAAAGTCGATCTTAGTCTTTGTGAAACACTCCCCTGGTATATTTGATAGATTCCAATGCTTAATAGGCTATAGCTGAAAATATGTCGCTGCTCTGCCTTTGTTGAACATAAATCAAGTGAAATGGAAAAAGGCAAAACACTTCCAGGCTACATTTTAAGATTTAGATTTTGAATAATCTACAGATATCTTTCTTAATGCCTCCCATCCTTTAACCACAATATGTTCTATAATATAATTATATTTTATATAATGTATATGTTATTATGTGTTATCATATCATTGAGTTGGATGTGCTGAAACCCAATTATATTCATTCAAAATACCTCGGTCTAAAGCTTTAAACTAAATGTAGATAAAATAGTTAAAATCAAATTCATTAAAATGAAATGAGTGAGTCAATTGTAGATGAAATGCCTTGATTATTAAAGGACATATGCACCAGGCAGAGATTTGAACCATCAGCCTTCTCATTGAGAGGCAAGTGAATGGACCACTATACCACAACGCTCTCAGTAAAAAAAGTTTAAATAATCATATATTCTCCCACCCTTGACAATTTTGTTCTTCTTCCCTCTAATATCATTCATTAGGGTCAAATCAGCCTGCCCCTGCCGTCCATCGAGGTGCTGACCGAGGCAGCAAGTAACGCCAACAGGAGGTCAGCGGTCATCCATGTCCTGGAGTCAACAGTGGTCGGCTGGATTAAGCAGATTAAGGTCTGTATTATTAATGTGCTTGGACTGCATGTCTACATCAGGTAGACAGTGAAATATTTATTTATTTATTTTTCTACCTCTAAACCAGCATTATGAACTCCCTATTCCTCTCATTTGCTCAAAATATCTGTCTAAAAGCATGCAAAATGTGCTGTATTCCTTATTTTTGCCCTTGGAGATTCCTGTTTTTTGGCCATGAAAGGTTGAGTGTGCCCTATAATTGTGCATGTTTTTATCACACATAATGGGTCCTGTGGGGGAGGGAGAGGGGATTAGGGACATGTTTTCTTGCTCTCATCTCAGTCATTGTGTAACGTTCTTCAAACAAAAACGACACATGAGACCTAAATTAATGTATTTAAAGTCTATCTGCACTAGTTTGGCCAGGATCAGGGATTAAACGTCCCTGCGTGGTCACTGGCAGGTGGTTATCTCATCAAATCAGCTCTCAATTAATATAACAAAAAGGGGACCATGTGGGATCAACGGGTACCGCTTAGGCATTGTTGGCTATATAGAGGGCGCAAGTAGCTACAGGTAGTGCAGTCTCGCTTTAAGAGTTGTACAGTCATATTTTGTAGAAGGATATGTCTTGTGAATACAAGAAATACAAGGAATACTAATTTTAGTACCTTCTATCAATTTTTCGCCCCCTTAGCTTGTGTTAAAGCATGAACCCCTCTTTGACCTGCGAGAAAAGTTTGGAGTGCGACCTTTCCCCTTGGACGAGGTCAACCTGTGGCGGCAACGTCAAGAGAAACTGCTCTCTATCAACAAACAGTTAGATTCACCAGTGGCAAGCAACATCCTTCTCAACTTAGACGATGCCAACAGCACCTACTCACATTCCTTCCATAACGTACGCAGGGAGATCGGACAGGTAAAGCAAAAACTGGAAGCAAATATTGTTTATTCTTGGCTCTCTGCATTGTAGAAAATAAGTTCCATACATTAATAAGTTTTATTGAATTGTATTATGGAATTGTGAACATAAGTTGATGAAAATGACATTTTGTTTGATTTGGAGATTTTTTAAAATTCTAGCTTCAGCTTGATACAGTCATCAGATAAATGAAAATCTAGATGTCAATAATTTACGGAACAAAATTGGCGTGCCTAATATTTTTGTAATGAGAGATAAAAAAAAAAAAACATAATAATAATGTGGTTTTCATCATACCCTGCCCACAAAACCTGTGGGATACGAATTGGTAAATCAGTAGGTCTGCTTTTGTATTTGTTTTGCCTCTGCCCACCAAAGGTGGTAACTGATGAATTATGTTGTCAGGTTTTCCATGTCAGTATGTCTCTCTGTCTCGCTTTCTCATTATCAAAATACCTCAAGAAATGTTTGAGGCGTGGACTTAAAGCCCCTCTGCACTAGTTTGGCCAGGAGGGATTAGACCTCCCTGTGAGGTCACTGGCAGGTGGTTATCTCATCAAACCAGCTCTCAATTAACATAAGAAAAAGGGCATCATGGGGGATCAACAGGTACCGATTAGGCATTGTTGGATGTATAGAGGGCGCAAGTAGCTATAAGTAGTGCAGTGGGGCTTTAAAACTTTGTAGTAATATGTATCACTATACAAAGACAAATTGTCTAGATTTTGAGGTAAGTATGTCAAAGGCGACTGATGTCAATTTTCATGAAATTATGAGTTTTCAGCATCGTTATTTCTAGAAGTTTACGATCAGTCAAGTTCAAACTTGATGCTATAGTATGTATCACTTAATTTAGGAAAGGTTTCACACACTATTATTAAGTGCACGCCTGTAAAAATGAGGAGTGGAGAAGGTACTTGCAATTGAATCCAGTGATGATAATACTGCAAGCGCTTTGATCATTTAACTGGTAAAATACTTTTTAAGAAACAATCATTAATGTTAGTATCATTATGTATTTTGTGTACATGTAGGCTTTAGCAGAGACCAATGAGAATTTGATGTTCCTGGTAACCCTTCTTCCATGGTTTGAACGCCTACATGCAGCCTCTCAACCCAAAGAACTGATGACAGTCTTTCCACCCCTTGTACACACACTCATGCTGGTCTGGTCTCACTCAAGGTAACTTATTGAAAATGGGACTTTTATTAGGTATTTGGTTATTAAGTCTTTATAAATGTTTGTTTTTGAAACATTGTTGAGCAAATTCATAAGGATGGATTAGATTATTGATATTTTTATGGCTCCGCCCACAATAGGCAGTATGTTTTCGGGTTGTCCGTCCGTCCCGCTTTCTCGTTGACCGATATCTCAAAAACCACTTGAGATATGAACTTCAAACTTCATGATAGTATGTATCACCATAAGAAGACAATCTGATTAGATTTTGGAGTAACTAGGTCAAAGGTCAATGGTCACAGAGGACAACTTATGAAATTCCAGGTATTGGCTTGTTATCATGATATCTCAAGAACCATTAGAGGTACATGAGGCTCAAACTTGGTGATAATATGTATCACCATAGAAGAAGATCTGGGGGATGTTTCACAAAGTCTAAGATCGACTTTAAGTTGGACTAAACTATGGCAGGCCATTCATGCCACTGGTTGCTCTCGCTATTGGTCTCTCAATTATGATCTTTAGATAATAATTTTTCCTTCAATAATGAATTATCAAAAAATGTAAATTCTGTAGATTTGTGACCACGATTTATACATCCCTTGAGAGACCAATGCCAGTAAATGGTGAGAGCAAACAGTGGCATGAACGGCCTGCCATAGTTAAGTCCAACTTAAAGTTGATCTTAGTCTTTGTGAAACACCGTCCTGATTAGATTGGTAGAAATGTCAATCATATCATGATTACCCAAACCAAAGAAAGCATTTTGTTAAAGTCTGTATCTTGTATCCTGCATCCTAGGTACTATCATCATGATTTTGTGTTCCACAACCTTCTGGAGTTGGTATCCAACGAGGTGGTAGCCAGGGCACAGTCTCTGGTGGGCGAGAACATCCTGAAGAATACAATACAGGTAAGGTTCCACCATGAGTGGAAAGACTGCTGTGTGTTGGGTTGGAGTGGTGAACGGGGGGAAAAAAAATACACAGGAGTGGTGAGCAATATAGCTCTTGAAAGCCCCCCCCCAAAAAAAAAAAGCAATAAAATATCTAAATATCACTGAAAAAAGAAAAAAAAATTGCACTTACACACAACCAACTCCTGTAAGAGCTCTTGCAAAAAAAGTATTTTGTCACTGGTGAAGAACCATTATTTGCTTTAGCGATGTTTGATTGTGGCTTCATTTCGTCAAAGATATAGGGTTAAGGTTTTGGTTGTGATCGATGGAGTTTTTGATTATGATAAGTTTCAGGGTGTGGTGCGGTCTTGTGTCTTTAAATTAAAGGGAACCAAAACCTTCATCCTAAGTTACCTTTATCGTAAAGTTTAAACGATTTGAATAAGATTAGTGAAAAATTAAACAAAATCAGGCAAGGTATAAGGAAGTTAAAGCTAAAGAAACAACTTGTCACCAGAGGGCGATATTTAATTTGATGGCATCATCTGTGGACAACTCTCCATGCCTTCTGATCATGGAATTTCATGTTTTTCCTTCTTTCTTGTGATTGAGATAATCTACTCCCCTGAAAACAAGATATAGAATGCAGAATGATGTTCTACTTCACATTTTATGAAGTCGGATATTGAACACAAATGAATACGAAGAAAATGAAAGAATTGTGAAATTCCATGATCAGAAGGCATGGAGAGTTGTCCACAAAAAAAATGAATGATGTCATCAAATTAGATATCGCCCTCTGGTGACAAGTTATTTCTTTAGCTTTAACTTCCTTATACCTTGCCTGATTTTGTTCAATTTTTCACTAATCTTATTCAAATCGTTTAAACTTTACAATAAAGGTAACTTAGGATGAAGGTTTTGGTTCCCTTTAAGTTTGGAAATTTGATTGCATGAAATGGAATGCATGAAAGCCTTTGTTCCAGGATGTTATATAACTGGTTCAAGCTAGCAATGCCCTGTCTTATAAAGAGTTGATATTATCACAACTTATTTGCGATTGATATCAATTGCAACTATGTACATAACAGATAAGAAACTTGCGATTGATTCAGATCGATTTCAACTCTTTATAAGACGTGGCCCAGATGTAGCGCCATTAAAATGTTATCATGAAGATAGTTATGAGTGTGTATAAACATGATTTGTCTTTGAGCTCACTTCACACTATTAAATGACCGTGTATGTTGTTCAATACAGTCTTATGCAGGTTTGAAGGAGGCTCTCAAGGTCTGCGCAGCTTATCGAGGAACCTATCTAGACAACAAGGATAAAGCTGATGAACTCAATGCTGAAAGGGTTTCAGAGACAGCCGAGGCAATGTAAGTTTGCTTTTCATTTTAAAACCTTGATAGAACTGTGCCCGTATTGAATTTGATTATTATAAAAGAAGGGCCATCGTCCTGCGTGTGCTCTCGTATATGTGTGTGATGAGATACAAAAATGTAGAGTGCAGTATACATAAGTGTACTTAAACCCATATATGAATTTTTATTCCCATACTGTATGTGAGTTTATCTTGTGATATGCCATATCTCCTGAGAGCTGGCAGGGTGTTTACCCATTTTCTTTAACACAGTGTTAACGCACCCTTCTTTTTCTCAGCACATGTATGATCCCATGATTTTGTCTATGTTGATATTGCATATAATGGAAAATGGAAAACAAATTTCAGTGTAATTATATTTGGACAAGAAAACTTGAATCTTGAAACTTGAAGCCTTTACTGATTTCTTTTTTTACTATATATTTATCTTCAGGAACCTGAACCCACCCAAGGGAGTGCTCTACAACAGCCGTCTCTACAGCGGCGCTCAGAAGCGCCCTCCTTCCCGGCAGTCGGCTACGGAGGTGTGGCGAGACACCAGCACGAACAGCGCAGTGGTCATCAACGAGGATGAGTGGAGTGACTCGCCATGGCCTCCAAGGAACGCTCCTTGCTTCAACCTACTTAACAGCTTCATGGAGAGGTAAATATCCTTTCTCTTGTCTTAAATCCATTGTCTTAGCCTATTTTAACTGTTTCAAGTTGGGGTAAATATCTTTCTTTTTGGCTCCAAGGAATGCTCCTTGCTTCAACCTACTTAACAGCTTCATGGAGAGGTAGATATCCTTTCTCTTGTCTTAACCCTGAAATGGCCCAGTGGTTGGGGGGAATCCACCCCTGGATGTTTGCTGTAATATGTTCGAGAGTTATTTTTTTGCACCGCGAAGTATTATGAATTTACATCCCTGGGGGTTGAATCTGCATCGATCTTCCGGGCTGAGAGAGAGAGAGAGAGAAAATAACCCGGGCTTTTTTATGTCAAGTTCAGTGCATCAATGTTCTTTGTTCTGTCACTCTCTTCCATCATTAAAAGGTAATTCATTTAAAGCGCCTCTGCACTAGTTTGGCCAGGAGGGATTAGAGGGATTGTCACTGACAGGTGGTTATCTCATCAACTCAGCTGTCAATTAACATAAGAAAAAGAGGATCATGGGGGACCAACGGGCACTGCTTAGGCATTGTTTTCTATATAGAGGGAGCAAGTAGCTACAAGTAGTACAGTGGGGCTTTAAGAATGGAGCCTTCTATCCCATTATCAGTGTTAATAATACTTACTTCTTGGGAGCTCTTTTAGATCTTCCATAGAAAATGAAAAAGAAAATAATTTGATTTGATTTTTTTCTTTAAATATCTATAAAACGTGATTTTGAAAGTTGAAAGGCCTGTATGAAACAAGCGGTGAATTGGTATGAGCTGTTTTATGTCATACAATAAAAATCCATAAGATGTTCTTTATCACAGAAATTGAAAAAATGCTTACAATTTACTGATCAGGCTCTAATTACTCTACTTTCCCCTGCATTTTTTTGCTTACACTTTAAGTTCTCCATAAGTTTGTTCTAGCCTCATTACATTTCACCATCTTTTTCATCTTCCAGGTGCAACGATTTACTAGAGCTGGTCCAGACCACCCGGCACTTCAACCTCCTGCAGAAGGCAGCCGAAGTGGGCGGGGCTGGAACCAAGAGCTTAGATGCCCTCGTCAGAGAGATCCATCTCGAGTTCACGACCTCCATGGATCACTTCGGGGCAGAGGTCAAAGATATCTTGGATATCACAGAGAGCCAGGCCTTTGAGAGGGCTTTCTTTATGTTCAGATCTGTCGTAAAAGTAAGATTATTGGTCTTAATATCTGTTAAAGCATCTGTAACTGTTGGAACTGCACGTATGTGATATAGAGTGTTTGGTTTAACTGCAACTGTTGAACCTCACCATATGCATCAGTAGGATGGTAGGATTTAGGAGAACATTACAGTTAGAATAAGGATTTGAGTTAGGGTTTGGATTGTGGTTAGAATTAGGGTTAGGAATAGGGCTACCTGTGTTGCAACATATTCTGCAGTTGTTCTTCAGGAGTCTTGTTATGTAAGGATTTGTTGATTAATTTGCATCCATCCAATATTTATTGCTATTATCTTCAATGTACAATATTTGGTCCTGGTTTTGAAATAGCTTAGATTGTTTTATGGATAGATAAAGATAGACCTTACTAGATATTCCATTATGTAGTTGAGATTTGAGTCATAGGCATCTTTTGACAGGATTTCTGTTCTTGGTCTTGGTTTACGACTTGTTCTTGATGTTTTAGTCAAGATTGTAATGTTTTGTTCTGCAAACCAGTTATCATCACAATTGATTCTCTCTTTGAGCTGCTTTCCTTTGTGGAGTTAGTTTATGTGGATAAATCACCAAGCTTGAGTGATTAATTTTTAGCTTCTTTGTATTTAACATAGGACCTTGAGAGACGATTAGCCAGTGTCCTGCGGCAGAGCTTCTGCCAGTGTCCCTCCATCGGTTCCCAGCTGCGTCTCCTGGAGGTCTTTGAGGGTGTCAGCGGCGCGAGATGGTCCAGGAATACCTCAAGGACAAGGACCGGGCCCTGATCAATTCCTTCACCAACGAGCTGATAGCGGTCCGGACCATGTTCATTGCCAAGTCTAGCGAGCCTCCGCTCCATGTCAACTTGCCACCCATCGTCTGTCAGCTGACCTGGGTTGGAGCACTCAAAAAGCGGATCAAGGTGGGCCATTATTACAATTATAATGAACCCTTTCTGAAGTCTCATTCACATCTGCTGCACCAAACCACTGCCTTTAAAAAAAAAGTACATGTACTACACATTTTGCAAGTGGGGATGAAAAAAGTAGCTGCGCACTTGCACTCACTTATCTGTGTGTTATAACATTGTGAAGTGCTCTAAAGTGAAAAGAACAGCTGCAGTTTAATGCAGCATATGTGAACAAGGGCTAGTGGTAAATAAATACAAGACAAGAAAAGTGGTCTTTATAGGCAGGTAGTATTTATGTACAGGTTCTTTTAGTATGTGTTTCAATGAAAAAACACTTTCAAGGGAAACAAAAAATGTGGTCTTTATAGACAGGATGTCATTCTATACCTGTGGTTGCTATAATTAAAGCAGGTCTGACTGTGAATATGTAACAGCCCTATGCTCTAATGATTCCCTCCATTTTGTTCATCAGATAAATTGCATGTCTTTCAAGTGATGTCCTCGATGTAAAGATTTCAAACTGAATCTATTTTAATGCTGAAGGAATCAACACACTCTATTTTGTGTACTCGAACTGGAAGAAATGAACAAAACTGTGTACAGTGTACTGTCAAACCAGACATTTTTGGGAATTGTTGCGAGCAGTCATTTTCACACCAAGAAACTTAACAAGTTGCTAAAATGTAGTGTTGTATCAATGTGATTCATTTATCTCACTGCATTAATCTTTTGCCCCTCGAGAAACCATTGTGTCCCATTCCCTATTTTATAATGAGACGGTCCATTTTGTGCACAGGAACCCATGGCGAAACTGAAGAGGGTCAGTCCACACTCTCTGGACGGGGATGCTGGCTGGCATCTGAGGGACATCTTTAATGACACCATGACGGACCTGGATAAGTATGAAGAGAAGAGTGTGAGTGATTGGCAGAAGATGCTACACAGTGAGCTCAGAGATAGACTCAAGCAGCCATTACTGGTAAGAATATCACAGATGTGAATTCATTATAGGTACTACTGATTGTAGTTGGTTTAGTGAGACAAGAATGTTACACTCACATTTGCTATGAATGAAAATCTGTATGAAGAATGACAGATATCGTATTTTAAATATGCCGAAGAGGAAAGGAAAAGAAAAGGATGTTGTAACAAAATCCATGAGAATCATGATCATCACCATGCATTTCATATATGAAGTTTTTTTTTAAGAGATAAAAAATAAGGGCATTAACTTAATAAGAAAAATTCTACAACAGGTATCACTGAGTACAATTAAAAAAACAATACAAAGAAATTAGAAATGATGTGTTTTAAGGAACGTCTTGAAAGCTGTAAGGGCAATTCTATAATTACAGAGTTCTATATCTTCCTCTCAATATACATGGATTTAGTAGCATTTTTAGTGTGGTATTGATAATTTCTGTTATTGACTTGTTGAAGTAGAATCTGTGGAGAATTATAAGATTGACTTTGAAGGCCTCTGATTTGATGCCTTTGATTAGGCAACTAGATATTGAAGCCTTCATTGCGTTGGTTTGAAAGGCCATTCTCTATTAATCACTAAAGTGACTATTGCTAAACAACTTATAACTCTTGCAGACGGCTGAAGACTATGACGAGGAGACCGAACTCCGACCCCAGGTCCTGCATGTGAACCTTGACCCTGAGTTGCTGCTCCTCCTCCGTGAAGTCCACTACCTCGCCCAAGCACCCTTCAACGTCAAGCTCCCCGACGGTGTAAGAGAGCTTCTGAGGCACACCGACGGGGCGACGTTACGCACCACTGCAGCTAGGCTAGAGACTATTGTGTCTAAGTACAACCAGGCCATGAGGTCCATTGTGGATTTCGAGAGACCCCTGTTTGAGAGGAAGCTAGGCAAGATTGACCATGTAAGTCTCACTGGGTCTATTGTCTATATTGTATTTAATTGCAAGTTCATGTCTTTGGGTTCATGAGTTCAGATGTTAAAGGTCACAGGATCACTGATTGTTTGAGCATGGGCACAGGCACATTGAAGTTTGATCATGATGTTTAAATATATAGGAAAAATTGCCCTTGTACCACTTTGTGGACTTTCATTCTTGTTTTGGAACCGTCTCATCTCGAGTTTTCACATATTTGTGTCATAAAATTGTTTAATTATAATATTTGCAAGTTTTTTAAACTGAAGAATGAATAAAGAATGCATTAAAAAGATAGTAAATAAATAACGTCATAGCACCTGTTACTGTTACAGGAAGAGAGAAATTGTAATTCATAGACAAAACATATGGTATAACGCTAAGATTTCTTTGGCAAAATAAATTCACTATTGAATACCAGCCCTTTAACATTGCTCATTGACATAGTTAACTTAGAATTCAATTGCTGTGGTAATCGTAGGTATGGTTGAGAGTGAGATACTGTAACTCATAGTACCATAAGGCCTAAAAAAAAAAGGATGTTGTATTGCCCTTTAGGTACCAAAACATGGGTCGGTCGGTCGGAAATCTTTTCTTTTTTTATTCTTTTTTTCTCCCTCCAGTCTTTGGGCCGATATTTCTCAGTTTTGAATGCATCAATTTTTTTCCCTCTTTGGGCTGATACTTCCCAGTTTTTAATGCTTTAATGCATATTTTTTCATTCATTAATTTTTTTTTTTTTAAGCCGACCGTAGATTTTAAGATTTTGGGTCGGTCGCAAAGGGCAATACAACATCTTTTTTTAAATGCCTAATCAAAATCAAAATCAAATTGAATAGAAGCAAACCACTGTTAATGTAATACTAATCAACCCTCCTTCACTGTTACTGTCTCACTCAGCTGTTGGAGCAAGGCCTGAGTCACTACACCTGGAAGACAACAGAGAGCGCCGATTTCATTGAGCTTGCCTCGTCCCTGGTTGGAGCTGACCTCCACCGGACGCTGGCCATCGTCCAGTCAAACTGCCAAGAGATGGTGGAGATTACGCAGAAGTGGTCAAGCGGGGCACTGGATGTCTATGAATGCAGGGCACCAATTGTCAGCTACTCCATGGATAAGTTGCTGGAATGGCAAAGGTGGGTCAAGTGAGATATAGACAAGAATGCAAGGCAGACAGAAGGAAACAGTAGAGTGAGAGATATTAAGAGAGAGAGAGAGGCAGATACACACACATACGCCCACACTATCATACACACATATAAGCAGGAAGACAGACAGAAGGACAGACTGGAAAATAGATACAGAGAGGGAAGAAAGGAGAAAGACAGACGGTGGAGGGAGGAAAAACGGAGGGAGATAGAAATTCAGAGAGAGAGAATTTTGAGAATTGAAAGACTGAGAGCTAAAGAAGAGTAATACAGATAGAGAAAATAAAGAAACATGTAATGAAAAGCAAAGAAAAAAAAACAGACCATCATTTTGTTGAGATAACAATTATAATAAAACTGAAGAAAACCCCCCAGAATCTCTTCAGTCATAAATGTTGGACGCTTATTGGACAGCAGGAAGATTGCTTTTGGATTATTCATGACAAATAGTAATTAAGCTAAAATGGTTGAAATGTAATAGTTCATCACTATTTTAATCAGATCACCTTTTATAACAAAGTGAAAATGACACTTTAGATATCATTTTATGCATGTAAGATTGTTTTCTATAGTAATCATGTACCATTTGAAACTTTGACTACCGGTATCCACATTGATCTATAGGTCTCTGAATGAAGAAATCGAGAGGCTTATCAAGCCCTCCGGTCTACGGATCCATGCCATGCTGCAGAACTCGTTTGAGGTGGTCCAGATCAGTCGGGCCTCTCCGGCCTGGGAGGAGTACGTGGACCACATCGATGCCCTGGTCCTGGATGGACTCAAGCAGACCTGTCTGAAGAGTCTCAGGTCCATGCTCAACACCCTGGTTCTCGCAAATGTGTCTGAGGTAAGGATGATTTACGGATCATGTCATTCAAATTTGAAAGAAGGAACATTTATGGAGTCTCTGGAATCTAACGCTATCAATTTGATATATTTCTATATTTGTCCATCTCTTTCTCTGTGTTTCAGACCGAAGAGCCGAACATCCCCATCTTGACCATACGCATGGAGCTGGTTGAGAACACGGTGACCTACACCCCTCCCCTTGACCAGAGCACCGCAGTGACCAGCGTCCTGGAGAACATCAACCGATGGCTGGAGCAATTCAGGGCTCGAGGGGCACTAGTCAAGATGCTCAGCCCACTGGCAGAGGTGAGAGGTCATCCAAACTCTTTAGTTGCCTTTGATGTCGTTTATAGATTGCTATAGTTGCTCATTTCTTTACCAAACTAGTTAAAGCTGATGCTGTGTTAAGGCCTAGTTTAAGTAGAGTTTTAGAAAGCGTAAAGATCTAAGTTGACCATTTGTTAAGCCTTGCTGTAAACCAGACTGTTAAAGGAATACAGGCCCATATGCACTCAGTGATCTTTAATATGCTTCACTGACATTGGCTCTATGTTTGAATTCATCAAAATGATTTAAGGTTAGGGTTACGTTTGGGTTTTAGGTTAAAGTCAGGATTGGTTCTCACCTTAAGTTTCATTCCCATGGTAGTTAAGAGTTGAAGCCACTTGAAACCAATGTAATTTGGTAGATTTTTTAGCTTTGTTTCGTGTGCGTAGAAAGTTTTATCACTGATAATTTACAACATTGATCTTGCTTCGGTCATAAGGCAACTTGCATTCATACCAGTGTCATACATCCATTTAGTAGTCAACCTCACTTTGACCTTATTATTGGAATGCATTGATACAGGAGTCATTACGTAGCAACATTTATATGGTTGTAATTTTCTTGACCATTTGTTCTTAAATTCTTTGTTTACAGGGAGGATACAAGGATTACATCAGTGTAGATGATGAGGTCATTGAACTTTGTGAGAAGATCATCAGTCTGGTCAGAGAGAACAGTGAAGAATGCAAAGTAAGATGCAACAAAAATAATCATAAAATCTTGTTGATTATAGCATTTGTTCATCTATTTTTCTAAAATCCATATTTAGTGCAGTCACTTGCTTCCTTTGTTGAAACCACTTGTGTATTGGTCCTTCTTTGTTCAAGAAAAACAATAGAAAATCAATAAATGTTGTAGTGCCTTGATGTTAGGCCTTGGCCTTAAGGAACATTAGGCCTATTTTTACATCCCTTGGTCTTGACCTAGGGCATGAATGCCTTAGCTTTGGCCTTGGGGGCTCAAGCCGTGGCCTTGACCTTGTCCTTGAGGAGGCAAATCCTTGGCCTTGTCCTTGGCCAGGCAATGCCTTGGCCTTGAGGGTTTGGGCCTTGACTACAACAATGTTTAAAAAATGGATTTTAGGTTGTGTCTTGCCAATTTTAAAGCGGATATGTCGTTTCAGATGAAGATTTTGCCCCATTTGTAAACCTGTGTAAACTCATTATGTACAAATAATTTCTCATTTACAAATGATTCATCACAAGTACAATTACAACTGCAATCAGTCAGTTTTGATGATCCAAATTAATCAATTGTTTTTCTTATCTTACAGAAACTTCTGGAACTCTTCAAGAGTTACACCTTCCTATGGATGCATGACATCAATGAGACATTTGATGAGTTCCTCCATGGCCGCTTGACCCCCAATCCACTCCGTGACCCTGAGAAACTCAGTCCGTCTGCACGCCTGAGGTCGGCTGCCTCAGAGCGCTCGGTCAAGTCTGCTCACAGTGGAAGGTAAGGCTTAGGATAATGACAGGAGGTTTAGGAAGACTGGCATCTTTGTTCTGGGTGCAGTAATCTTGCAATTGTATACAATAGTAATAATAATGATTAATGATAATCATGGATACATTTGTAGCTCTCATATCCACCACATAAGGCACTCCAATATTACTGGTGCTCACAGTATTCAAGGAATTCTTTCCTACTGGTTCCCATTTAACACCTGGGTGGAGAGTGACATACATGTAGATCAATGTCTTGCCAAAGGACACTACTCCCAGGCCAGGGTTGAACCCACGACCTTCACATCTCCATTCATCTGTGTCAACCACCTGACTGCGACAACTCTTCTTACAATTTTTTAATATTGAAGAAGAATAAGTATGAATGTCAGAGGCAGATGAATATGGAACAATCCAAAGTCACCCAATTAGCAATGTATTGCTCTCAATCCTTTTTAAATAGTTATCTTTATTAGGTTTGTGTTCAATGTTTTGTGGAAGTTGGATACTATGCTACCAGTGTAGCGATAGATGATTGTAGTGTACAATATAGTTTAAAGCCAGGAAGGACCCTGTTTCATAAAACTTGTTATCAATAACAAATGCTAAAATTCTATGACAAATTAGCTTTCAGCCAATCAGATGCCATGATTTCAGTAGCTTATAACAGTTATTGTAACTTGATATCAAGTTTTATGAAACAGGGCCCAAGAGTAGTCATAAGTCATTAGTTTCAGGGACTAGACATATGTATTTGAAGGCATTTCAAAATTACTAGATACAAAAATTGCTCCTTTTGTTTTATGTTCAGAGCAAGTTCTGCATCTAACTACAGCATCAGTCATACAGGAGCCATGGGAACAGCAGAGAAAGCTTTCCTCTCACCCAAGGATGAAGATGAGGAGGTTGACGTGCCATCCCTTGATCTGTTTGATAGCGAGATTGACATATACATGGTGAGGGGAAAAACTCTTGAAAACATACCTCTTCCCTGAATAGTTAACTTAAGCCCTTTTCTTTTCCCTATCCCTTTCAAACATTGTGTTTGTAACTATTCTGATGAAATTCAGTTGTATTTTATGTACCGTATGATTATTTTGTGTAAACGCTGTGATATAGTTTACTATGGAGAGCGTACTAAATACTAGTTATCATTATTATTATTATTATAGAATCCTTTACAATTTATTATGCAATAGTCTCTACAGAATCAAATAATGCAGTAGCAAATCACATATCACATCACGCTGCAAGGAATAATTGGTCACTTACTCGTTCTTATGTTGGTATTTACCTGAGAAAAAAAAAGAACATATTATAATGATAATTAACGCTCTGTTTAATGGAAATAAATCCAACAATTAGTCTACTAAATATATGTAGACTGAATTACTAGTGTGTGTCATTGCTTCACAGTTGGATTTTGGTCAAAAAGTTGATGCAAAAAAGCAGATACTTCATTGTCTGCAGTGTATACAAATGAAGAGAAATAATGTTTTATTACTGCAGCTTTCATTGGTCAAAAGTATTTTGAGTACAAATTTGTTAACAGCTGACATGTATAGTAAAATTGTAGTAAATTGATAGTATAATTTTCTGCTTTATGGTGTAGTCAGTAGATGGCAAGCTTATACACCTGGGCATCGTTTCATGAAACCGTCATAAGTACAAGTTCACCGACATCCCATTGAAACGCGTGTTAAACTTAATACACGCATTTCAATGGGATGTTGGTAAACTTGTACTTATGACAGTTTCATGAAACGATGCCCTGTATGCCATTCAAAGCCATTTTGGGAAAACAGCATACATACTTGGGTTTTATTACATTTGGTTTATTCTTTTTTAAAATAAATTACAGACTGCCCGAGATGAGATTATAGCAGTGGTAGACCAGCGTGATGTGGGCTGGACCCGTTGTGACCTGGAGCCAATCAAACAGGTCTTGACAACCTATGCCAGCAGATGGATGTGGACCTTTACCAAGTATCTCTCAGATCAGGTAAACTTTGCCGACCTTTTGTAACATTCCGTTTTAGATCCTTTAGTGATTGTATTTAGGTATGACATTGCCTTACCAATTGTCTGATGTGACCGTTAAATATTCAAGAACTGGGTTCGGGATAGAATTGATTCATTGACTGTTTTAGCACTACATCCTGTATTTATGGCAGTTTTGCCGAAGCCAGGGCCCTGTTTCATAAAACTTGTTATCAATAACAACTGCCACAGATCTATGACAAATCTGCTTCTAGCCAATCGAATGCAAGGATTTCAGTAGCTTATAACAATGATTGTATCTTGTTATTGATGACAAGTTTTGTGAAACAGGGCCCAAGTCAGAAGAAGAAGTAATGCACCTAGAGGACTGTACTACTGTTACTACTGAAAGAAGAAATTGACCAATACTTAACATAATTATTCTACGTTCTATTCTCATTTCTTGTAGGTGACTGCACTGCTCATGGATCTGGACTTCTTCCTGAAGCGCATTGAGCCAGAGATCGAGTGTATCTCAGGAGAGGAGAGAGATACTGCCTCCTTCATGAAGATGATGCGTATATTCAATGAGGTACGTTGATTAATTTAGCCATTCTTTTGGACATCTGCACACCTTTTGATGGATGTGAATGATTATCTCTTGTGATACCACAGTCACGGCAACGAGGTCAACACCAGTTCAACACCAGAAAGACCTAAACATTACATTACCCCAACTGGCCAAGCTAGTTTGGAGTTGATTTGGAATTGGTTTGGTGGGTGTGATAGAGGTATAAGGAGATCAACTCTTGGGTGAATAGTGAATGACATTAACTGAGGACATCCACTAGCTCATCTTCTTGTGATGACAAACTGATATGACAGCAACAAGTTATAATATGGATATGAGGAGGATGTCAGTTATGTCCACATGTAAGGACACCGGTAAGACAGAATATAGAGTGTATAGATAAGAGGTCAGTCAATATCGGCCCAAATTTACAAGGTTACTTCGAATAAAGATTACACGAAATCGACCTTCAAATGTTGAATAGAATCCGTAATTTGGGTCCAAAACCTCCATCCTGGTGCTATCCATAGTGTGTTCTACATTAAATATGACCAGGCCCTTCATGAGGGGACCCGCTCCTCAAAATGAAAATCAAAGACTCAGATTAAGCCATTCTGGTCGTGACACTCTCCATAGGTCTCTGCTAAACAGAAAGAGATGGATAGACAGTTCTCTGCCATCAACAGAACGGTCCTACTCCTTCAGAAATATAACCAGGCCTTACCAGAGAGAACTGTTTCTCAAGATCTAAAGCTAAGATTAATCCATTTTTTCCCCTTGCTGCTCATCATAGGTCTCTGCCAAACAGCAGGAGATGGACGGTCAGTTCACTGCCATGAACAGAACAGTCCTGCTTCTCAAGAAGTATGGCCAGGCCCTGCCGGAGAGGACAAAGTCCCTCTACGACGCAGCCCCAGGCCGATGGAACAACCTCAAGACCAAGGTCTCCCTGGCCAAGCAGAGACTTGGACCAAGAATCCAGGAAGAATCGGCCAGCATCACAAAGGTAGGGTAAACTTGAATATAACATTTTCCCCAGTCAAAAAGAAAATCAGAAATTTTCTTTTTCCCTCATGAAAATTTTGAATCATACATGCGCCCATATATAGTTATAATTGCAAATTATGTTTTTGTATAACCCTGCATGGAAAAAAAATTTATTCCGTCACCAATAACAAAAAAAAAAAAAGGTTGATGAAATTGTGTACAGAGCAATTTTTAGAGGACCTCGCAAGATACGTCACAGTGTTGCCGATTTGTGTTTGATTGATTGCAACTTCAAAAATTAATAACTTTCTTATTTTTAACTGAAATTTACTCAACCTTTCAATGACCTGTTCCTCTCATTTTTCTACTTCTAGTAAAACCAACTTTATATCAGGGTAGACTTCCCCTTTAGCTGAGTAAACACTTGATTCTCTCATTAATTTTATAGTTAAACAGAGAAACTTGTTCTAGAGTTCGTAGGAGCTTGCCAAGTATTATGAGCAAGTAGAGGTCTTAAACTATGTCTCTACAATCCCAATTACCATGTTGATTGATTACTTTCTCTTTTTAGGACCTTGCTGAGTTTGGTGAGCGAGTGGAAGCATTGAACTCTGCCCTCGCCGCGTCCGAGGTCTACACCTGGGAATGTTTCCTGGACGATGCCTTCTCAGAGATTGATAAGTTTCAGAGGAAGCTGGAGGAGCTAGACAATGAAGCACAGGTAAAGTATCGATAAAGACATTACATAGTAGATTCTAAAATAAAAAACACATTCTACTAACAATGAATAGCTCTTGACCTCTAATATTTTGTGGTATATTTGTTGAAGAAAAGTTTGAAGGTTGACGGTGAATGTGAAAGGTTGATCATTGAGAGGTTGAAAGTGAATTCTAAACTGCATGAAATGTTACTGCCTATTCATTTTAATGTTATTTGTTTGAGTTGTAGCTATCATGATTGACTGCAAAGAAAAAGGCTGAAAAGCCACTAGTTTTGAAGAAAATGTGTATGAATGTAATAAGAGATAAGCACAAATATGTAAATTGCAATTATGATAAATACCATTGTTTTAGATCATGTTTTACTTATTTGTTTATCAAGAAGAGCCAAAGAAGTCCAATTTAGTGGATTTAAGTATGCATTTGAATGAATTAACTTACTTTACTATTCAAGCAATGTACATTGTTATTCCCAAACAATCCCAAATGGACATCAACAGCTTCTAAACCATTGGCTGAGGTAAAATAAATGGTTATTAGAGAAAATGATCTCAGACGAGCTTGCACAATATTTGGGCCTACGCAATATATATATATATATGTGTAATGATGTAATTGTTTAAAATATGCCTAGCTTGTACACCAATTTTGTTTCATGTTTTGTAGAGAAACGGCACAAATATATCAGCCACCTTTACCAATGTATATTTGCTTTCAATGAGTATTTGTTGATTCACATACTCTCTTAATATATTCTGTTAGCTTGCACAATATTAGGACCTACACTATATATATGATACAATTGTTTCAAATAAGCCTTTCATGCCAAGTTTGTTTCATGCTTTGTAGAGAAATATATAAGCCACGTTTATCAATGTACAATTGCTTTGCATGAGTATTTGTTGATTCGTATATATATTCTGTTAATCTGCACTGTGTCATACCTAGGTGCTTTCATTTGTGTTTTAGGTCAATGTTTAATAACCATGCTTTGAAAATAGAACAAATGAGCACATGTATGTTGTATTTTGTACATTTTTTGTAAAGCCTAACTGGGATAAAGAAAAAAGATATGCATCTGGTTTTTATTTAAACGGTAGAAAATATTTTTATTGTACTAGCTTGCTACTTTGCCATTACAGTTGATACATGTACTCCAGCGTTTATTAGCACAGACCGCACTTACATTTTTGCATGTTCTTTATTTTTTCTTAGTTGCTTTTGATACATATTTCACATGCCCGATTGAGGAAAGACATTTACACCCAGTTGCTCCTGTTCAAATTCAGTTTCCATAGAATTTTTAATTTTTGTTACTATGTGCATGATTATGAAATATTATTTTGTCAGCTGTTCCACATTAAATGTTATATTTATGTAGTAGCCCATGAAAATTGAAGTATATATCATTACTAAACCAAAAACAAGTTTCATTGCAAGACAGAAAAATAACTATTATCAGCTTAGTTACATTTAATATTGCAACATTGATTTAAAAAAAGAAGCTACATGTATGGCTGTAATGAGTTCTGAAGATTTCCTTTTATTAATCCTAAAGTTGCTGTATGACCTTTATTTGATAAGATTTGAGCTTTTTCTACATTCCTAAATTTTCATTTTTATTTCTACACCGTTCTTTGTCATTGTAGGACTTGATTGAGCTTCAGGATCTGTTGGAGACAGCTGTAGTGAACTTCACCATCTTGCCAGAGTAAGTTGATGATGCCATCCAGGATGTTTGGGTTGCTTCATGATTCTAAAAATCTTACTTTTTGTGAATGACATCACTAGCTTATTTTTGTTTGCCATTATATTTCAAGCCATTGCGAAAACAGTTTGTTTTTACAATATGAACAATTATTTTTGTTTACATACTATTACAAAAAAAAAAAATGTTTGTGCTATATTAAAGGTGCCAACATGAGCTACACAACCTCCACGAGGCATGGTGCACTGTGAGAACTCTATAGGAAAAACAGCAGAAAAAAAGAAAAAAAATAAGAATCCAAATATATGTCATGTACAGTAATCTATCCTATTGTCCTGCTTGTTTCTGCATAAGTGCAAAAAGTGAAATTATCTCTTTCTTGTTTTAGGTGCCGTCACGAGCTACACAACCTGCATGAGGTCTGGGACACTGTGAGAACCCTACAAGAGCAACAGCAGGAATGGAAGCAGGAGAGATGGCAGACCATGAATACCAAGTACCTCAGAGAAGCTACTAATGATCAACTGACAACTGTCAAGACACTACCAGATGAAACACATAGCTGGGATGTGACAAGAGGCCTGGAGGAATCTATTCTTGTTATCCAGGTGAGATAACTTTGTGTTTATTTAGAAAAATATAATGCTGCTATTGTATCGAAGCTCTTGAACCAAGATATGTTCTGCCGACATTTGCTTCAGGTTCTATTTTTTGTCAGAAATATAGGGTTCTAGGTCAAGATGAGAAGAAGTTTGAATTTTGTTTTAGCATTAGGGCTCGTAGTAGCTCTAGGGTTAGGGTTTAATAGGGTTTTGAGAGAGGGTTAGGGTTATGGTTAGGGTTAGGGTTGTTTGATACGGTTAGGTAGGATATACATCAAGGACCAACTGCTGACAGCATGTGTCATACAACCATAAATCAAAGACAAAGTCAAACACTTTCATGAAAATGAAGAAAACTGATCTTAGGCCTCTCTGATGAAAGCAATAAATTTCTGTTTTGCAGGCATGTCTTCCATTGATTGAGGACCTGAGCAACCCTGCCATGAGGACCAGACACTGGAAGCAGCTAGTGCGGGTCACTGGGGGCGCCCTTGTCATCGACAACGAGAGCCTCATCAACATGACCTTTGGTCAGCTTCTTCAACTTGGTCTGCAAAGTAAGTTGCATTTCCCAGGAATTTGGTCACTCTTCATTTTTTGTGCAAAGTTCTTGTAAATTCTTGCAATGATATTAGTGGACGAAATATTGGAAACATGTTTTGTAGAATCATACTATTAATCAAATAACTCTTTTAGAAAGAATGAAGATGTGGTAAACAAGAAATTGGTCTCTCAGCTTGATAATAGTATTTCAGTAAACAGAAAATTTCCTCTTCATGATAGTTTATTTATGTCGTTCTTATTCATTATGCCATAGCTCAAATTTCAAACTAGACATGTAGCATCAATAGTTGATATCAATTCCAAAGATTTGTTCACCATATGAGTAATAGCTTGAAACTGCTGCATCTCAACTATACTTGCTCTTTGTCTACATCTCTGCGAGGATGGATGTAATGCTTTGCTGAAAAGATCAAAGTTAAAATCTCATACACCCTGTATATAAAGACCGCTCAAGGGAGACAAGAGAAGTGGCCCTCACAGGCAGGTGGTCTTTATGTACAGGTTTATACAGGTTTCAGTGTGAGACACTATATTACAGGAAACAATAACCGTGCTCATTGTGGACAGGTGGACCCTTATACAAGTGGCCATAAAAGTGGGTTTGATTTTAGTTTCACACATGAAGTGTCAATTACTTTGTAGGCCGTATTATGAACCGACGAATCAGTCATATATATATCAATGTACGGATTCGTTGGTTCATAATCATGACAATGACTTATTTCTCACATTGCTTTTCTCAGAAATAAATCTCATTACTCTCATTCCCTTTCAGACCATGTGGATGAAGTAAGGGCCATCGTTCAGAGAGCTGTCAAGGACGTCACCATTGAGAGTGCTCTCAAGACATATGAAGAGATCTGGCTCAGCAAACTCTTTGACCTTCGACCTCATGTTCGTCACATCGTAGTAGGTACCAGCGAGAAGAATGACAAAGATGTAAGTGATTAGAGTAAATAATTAACTACGATTTAGCCCTTAGTTCGGCAGTTTTGAAAGGTTTTTGTAGCCTTTACAGCAGAGCTGCCAACCATTCCGTTTTTCCCGGAATTATTCCGTTTTTTTAATCCAAAGTACGTTTTTTTTTCTTTGAAAAATACGTTTTTTAATTTTTTAATTTTTTAATTTTTTTTTTTTTACATACCGCACGTCAAACAACTTCCCTAATATTTTATTTTGATCACAAATTCAATAGAAAACTAAGGTTAAAACATACTTGAAGAGAAAAATATTCTCAAAAAGAAGCATTGGAAGTGTGTCGCGCGTCGTTGTAAGTTTTGTTTTGATGAATTCCTTTTTTTGCTTGAAATTCCTTTTTTTTGCCATCATGATTCCTTTTTTTTGTCACACAAGGTTGGCAGCTCTGTTACAGTGATATGAATTTATTTGCCATCCTCTACACATGTCAGCTTTACCTAATACAGCTTTAATTCATTATTGTTTGTCTCACTTTGGTGCTAAACATAATACATTCACTAATTTACAATCAAAGAGGTACGCAACCTGGTTGACTTAATTGAACAATCATTTGTTGTGGTTATGCATGATAGACTGGGGGCAAACTCAATCATGGAGCTTTTTGGGCCTCTTGTTACATTTTATCTCCCTGAAATATCTATTATTCCTCTTACATGAAATTTCACCCTTCTGTTAAAAAGCAGACATGCTTATACTGTATATAAAGTCTGTTCGATGCTAGAACGTTAACTTTTCAACCATTTCACTCTCTTTCCCTTTGTTTTGCAGCAACATTCTGACACCAAGAGCGAAATGTCTCAGAGCCAGAGTGACCTCGGTACTGCCATCACGGAGACACGATCTCGACGTCGAACCATGAGCAGGATGTCGGCCCTGACTCTCGGAGCTGGCCGTCAGAAGAGAGCCAGTGTCTCCTCTCTTCCAGCATCTCTGCTCAACTTGGGAGATGTAAGATCAGGGCCCTGTTTCATATATCTTTGTATCAATAACAAATGCTAAATTTCTATGACGTAATTGCTCTCGGCCAATCAAATGCCACGATTTCAATAGCTTATAACAGTTATTGTAACTTGTTATTGATAACAAGTTTTATGAAACAGGGACCGGAAATACCTCTATATGCTTATAGCTTGACATTTTGTTACAATTTGTGGAGCAAATTTAGAATACCCCATCACAAAACTTGACCAGAACATTGACATATTTTCTTGCGTTACAGGACAATGGAAGCCTATTCCTCCTCAAGGACACCGACCCCATCTTCACCGAGCTCGAGTCCCACCAGGTAGCCCTCCAGGGCATGCAGAGCAGCAGTGCTGCAGGGTCCTTCCTAGATGAAGTCACCAAGTGGCAAAAGAGGCTACAGACAATTGAGGCTGTCCTGACTGTGTGGCTGGAGGTCCAGGAGAAGTGGGTGGAGCTAGAGGAAGTAAGACATTTTCCCATTATGTGATGGTGTTGGTTTTTGTTTTTGAGATAAGGGAGATGGTGTGTTTATTTTATTGTGTTCGTGCTGGTACATGAACTTGTAGTTGTAATTTTATCGGATTACATCTTAGCCTAAAAGTTGGAGTAGGTTTTTAAAGTGGAAATTGGCGTCATTTTGGGTGTTTGGTGTGAATTAGACTACCGACCAATGAGGCTGTCCTCAATGTATGGCTGGAGGTGCAGGAGAAGTGGGTTGAATTGGAAGAGGTAAGAGGATGAGTTTGTTGATGGCATATTGTGGTGGATTTGGTGTTGATTTTAAGGCTGTTCTCACTGCCTCACTAGAGTTCCAGGAGAAATAGGTACAGCTTGAAGAGATTAAAGGGTTTCTAGATTGATGTTGGTGTTGGCGTTGGTGTACGTTTAGGTGTTGAGTGGTCCAGGAAAATCATTAAGGCTGGACGAGTAGAGAGGATGATATCTAGTTTGGTGCTGTTGTTGTTTCTAACAATCATGTTAATGATGAGACTGTACTCACCATCTGGCTAGATGTTCAGGATATACAGATGAGGTTAGAAGAGATGAGAGGGTGTAAAGATTGGTGTAGGTGTTGTTGTTGATATTGATGTTCAGGCTGCCCTTACTGGTTGGTTAGATTTTCATGAAAAATGGTTTGAGTAGGAAGAAGTGAGTGTGTCCACTTTGGTGTTAACATTGAGATTGATGACATAGATTCATGTCAGGTTAAGTACTGGTATTGAATATTGTGCAGTGCTTTATGCTTTTCAGGTGTTTGTATTAAAAGTAGGTGTTGGTGTTGTGCTAAAAAATGATGATATTGTTGATGGTGGAAGTTGCACCAGAAAGAACAGAGGGGAGAAAGAAGCAAATGAAAGAGGAAAAACACTGCTGAAAGATCATGAAATAACAGAAAATTCCTAATAAAGACGTGTTTCGATCTTTACAGCTAAATTGTGATACCTCATAATTTGTTTAGGACGGTTCAGTACTAATTGTCATGTTTCATGGTTTAAAGGGAGTGTTTCGTCAGTTTCCATGTGCAGAAGGTAATAATTCACCGACACCAGACTTGGTGGAAATACCAATAATGGGTGTTCAAGTCTGCACACAGCAAAAAAACCTGTAGGCCTATCAAGAAATACCCCCTAGTCTCTCAAGTCTCGGGTGAGGGAAAATTAAGATACTTACTTTACCATATGAGGGAATGGATGGAAAATGCAAAGCATTACATAAGGCCTGCATGTTGGTCATAAAACTGAAGGCTAATCCCGGTGATTGACAACACCTTTTATTGGGTCAACACCCGAACAATGTTGAATTCCACATGAGTGCCCACTTCTATGTGTCTTTAACATATCATTAAATCACCCACCATGCAGGTATTCAGTGGAGCTGATGTAAGAGCGTCTCTGTCTCATGAAGCCAGTCTGTTCACTTCAGCAAACAGAGACTTCAGACTCTTCATGAGGGCATCAGAGAAGAATCCTAATGTACTACAATGCTGCCAGAGAAAATGTAAGTAATTTGTCTTTAAGGAAGTCTTTATTAGGGCATTTGATGTGGATTGCTTTATGTTGCAGTTCTCATATGGCAAATGTAAGCAGTATCTTGGTAATAAAAAGATAAGTGAATCATTGAATGAGAGAAAAACGAAAATGAGTGAATGAATGAAGCGAAATATGGATTGAGTTCACTGTTATGAGTATCGATCAAGCGAAACCCTATGACATGAATCAGGTTCTAGAACAGTCTTTAACTTTTTGTCAAAAGGTTTTAGAAGAATCTTTCAAACTTACAAATGACAAGATCATAATGCTCAGAATAGATCGAATGGAAATAGTGAACTATGGAACAAATAGACCATAGTAATTACCTCAGTCAAAGAGAAACTTCCTCCCAAATAATAAACTCTAAGCGCAAAATTGAAATTTGCATAGCATCAAACAAATGCATCGATGCAATTTTGCACACCAGTAGGCTATGGTTATCATTATCCTCTTTCATACCTCAAATGATCTGTTGAACTACTGTATGCAATGTATAGTGTATATAATTGTCTTTGTTCGTATTGTTGTTCCTGTCAGCTATCCTTGGCCTCCTTGAGAAGATGAACAGCAACTTGGAGATCTGCAGACGTTCCTTGCTGCAGCACCTTGAGAGACGCAGACAGAGGTTCCCTAGATTCTACTTTCTCTCGATGGAGGATGTGCTCCACATCGTATGCAATGGTGAGTTACAATGAAACCTGCTTTAGCAACCACTTGTATAGAAAGACCACCTGTCTGTAAAGACCACATTTTCTGCTTCCCTTGAATAGTATTGTCATTGAACGTGTCATGAAGGAACCTGTCCGCAAAGACCACCTGCCTAAAGAGACAACTTTTCTTGCTGAGCATTCTTTGTATACAGGTTTTCTTTTATCAAGTCAATTATAAAATTAAGGTCAATTTGAAGGTCGATGTCATTGTTAAGGTCAAGTTTAAGTTAATCTCCTATCTTGTCTTGAGAGAATTAGCCAGATGTTCACAAGGTTCTTCTTTCTCTCTATGGAAGATGTGCTTCTTATCGTATGTAATTGTGAGAACAATGCTACAGAAGCCATAAAATGTCTCCAAGTGGACTCTTTTCATAATAATGCTCTTTTTCCTTCTTTTCCTTGTTAGGCTATGACCTTAACCAGGTGAACCTGTACCTTCCTAAGCTGTTTGAGAACCTTGGTCGGTTAGAGTTCGAGAACAATGCCTCGGAGGCTGCAGAATGTAACTTCCAGGTGACGGGTTTGATCAGCATGCTGGGAGAAAAACTACCCCTCAAACAGGTGAGTAGGAGGCTGCTTAGAATGATGTAGGCTCTCACATAGTTTTAGTTTACTGACATGGTTATTACTTGCACTGGAATTAATAAGTGCTTTGTCCACACACCATTTCTGCACTTCATGACACTCCTTGCAGCTACTCGCCTCACCTACCATCCCAGTATAGCTTTCTGAGTGAGCTGCTAAAGGGATTACTCAACCAAGTACCAAGTAGCGCTTTCTCTTGACTATAGTAACCCTTTGCTTGGTCCCAGTGTTGAGGAAGAACAAGTGTTTCAACATCTAATGTGGCTAAATTTTCTCCAGGTTTTATTCCATCAAAGATATACATGTAGTTGTAGGGCTAGGGTTAGGGATGAAGTTGGTTATTTATATGTCAGGTTTAGGGTTGAGGTTGAATGAAATGAAATATAGTGTTTGGTCTAGGGTTGAGGTTAATCAAGTGAAGGGATTTGTCCCTTGAGCATATTTTTGTATAGTATTAAACTATTAGTGGTAGAACGCTATACTTATAATTAACCCAGAGTAATGAAGAACTAAGATGGCAATAACAAAGTAATTTTTTTGTTTAAGTACTCTAACAGCCCATGTACTGAAGGAAAGCAAATTATATTTTTGGTCAGTGACTAAAATTTTGAGATTGATTTTGCCACTATGGTAATTCTGTTAGCATTTACAAGTATGGCTATGCATACATATTTGTTTGTCAAGAGTGGTTAGAATGTGCGGCAGTTCTTGATTAAGAGTCATGGGATAATTGTGGAACATGTGGAACTGACTTACATGTATCTGTACATGTATCATGGTGCTGTACAGGGCCCTGTTTCATAAACAATTGTTTCAAGAATAAATTACAATAAATTGTATAATCTACTGAATTTGTGGCATTTGATTGGCTGAGAGCAAATGTTTTATTGAAAGTTGGCCTTTGTTATTGATAAAAAGTATTATGAAATGTTATTGTTATCAAGTTTCATGAAACATGGCACAGGTATATCGAGGGGGAAATTTTTCTCTTCAAAGTTTTATGAAATACAGTGTCTGGATCAACCATCTTGGGTGTTTAAGCATTTTAGAAAGAGTTCCATACAGTGAAGTATCGTTCTTATTACTATGAGTCATGAGAAAGTATTACATCATTATAATATAATATTTTATTACGTTCTGCAGGTTGTTTCTTGTGAGGGCCCCATCGAAAACTGGCTTGGCAACCTCATCCCCATGATCAAGACCTCCCTGCAGCATCAACTGGCCTCGGCCCTGGCCCACGAGACCCTGGACCTACAGGCTTCCTTTCAGAGCTCTGGTCAGTCAGAGGGACTTGGACCAGGTCCTAGAAAGGAGAGGGAGATCCACAGTGCTGGGGCAAGGAAGATCACCGTAGGCAAAGAGGAACGCAAAGGTAAGGAAGAGGAAGAAAGATGGGGGAATGGGAGAGAAGGAGAATGGGAGAGAAGGGAAGAGGAGAGAGGGGGTGGGAAAGAGAGAGAGAAAGAAAGAGCAAGAGGTTCAGCCATTTAGAGGGGCTAGGACCAGGTCTTAGGAAGGAGAGGGATATCCACGGTGCTGAGCCTCGGAGGGTCACAATAGGCAAAGATGAAAACAAAAAGTAAGGAAGAGGAAGAAAGATGGGAGAAAAATAAAAAGTGGGTGGGTAGACAGAGAGAACACTTTGTGGACTAACCAATGTCTTAATATCACACCTGGACCAAACTCTATACCTGACTCTAACTCTAGCCCTTAACCTAACCTCCATTGCAACCATAACTCTAACCCTAACCATAAATCTTTGACAAAATAAAGCCCTTAGCAATTGCCACCAGAGCACATGTTTGAACATTCTAAATTTGATTTGAATTTTTTCATGAAGATAATTGATATTATTATCACTGTTTTTCTATTCTTTTGATTTAGGTGGTCCAGGCAGTCGCTCTGGAAGCCGAGCCGGCAGCAGAACCGGACAGAGGACCAGTACAAGCAAACGGCCCAGTACCAGGGAGTCCCAGCAGGAGGGAACCTTGGAAGTCATCAAAGACCCCCCTACCAAGTCCTGGATGCTGGAACATGTGACGGAGGTGGTATATCTCGCAATGCAGATCCAACTTGGAGACCAGGTGGAGAAAGGATTGAAAGCAGTGGATGGCGGAGAGAAGGAATCGTTGAAGGTAAGATATTGTTGAAAAAGTGGAGGATTAGAGAGGAAGGAGGGGGGAGAGTGAGAAGAGATTACATGTGAGATTACTAATTTTTACTGAGAATATTGTTAACAACTTTAAGGGCATCGTTTAACAATGTTAAATCTGAGATGCACATGGCCCTACGTGTTATCAGTGTCTGTGATATGGTGTAATATTGAAGCCCTAAAAAAATTGCGCTTCAAAATGATCATGAATTGCCTCAAAAAAGTAAAAAACTTTTGAGTGACCGGTTTTACCATACTCATTTTCCCCAATAGACTGTAGTGTTATAAAAACCGTTAGGGAAACAAAAATTGAAATTTCGATTTCCAATCATAAAAAATCTTGATAATCAGACAGGCGATCGGCTTGTAAAAGTCATGGGATTCCTGAATGACCTAAAGGTTTATAATTATGATTGCAGCATGAGCTAAATCCAGGATTTTGTTTCAGAATCTGAGGCAATGTTACCGAGTCACTTTAAGGCAAATATTTAATGGAATGGTAGAGGAGTCATTTTAATTGTTATTGTTGATGTATTTTCAGGATATGTTAGCCAAGGTGAACAGCAGTCTCCAATCAGCTGTAGTCATGCTGAAAGGCATCGAAGATGAGAAAGAGAAGAAAGCAAGACTCAGAAAGGAGCTCAGAAAAGAAGGTAAGAAATAAACAGAGGTGAAAGAAGAAACAAAGAAAAGAAAAGCTTCTCAATGTAATCCATCACTAGGCTTTATATTTTTTCTGTTGAATCTATTAAGCCAGGGCTTGCTCTAAGCCATGTTCAGTGGCTGTTAAATATTTGTATCAGTATTTGGACTGTCTTTACAAGTAATTTTGTTTCAGTAAACTGAAATGAATGAATGAATGAATTGTCCTATAAAGCCATGTCTCAATTTTCTGATCATCTTTTTTCTTCTCCAGCTAATAACAATATGGAAAACTCTGCGGCGGACAACAGCACAGTGGTCTCACAGACGGGTAGACAGAGTTCTCATTCATACCGGGGTTCACAATGGAGTCTAAACGAACTAGCGATCCCACAGCCTGCCACGCCCATACAGGAAGAGGGCAGCATACACTCGGTTATCAACGAGGAGGCCAGTGACGTCAGTAAGTATATAGCCGAGAGATGAGAGAGAGACATGTGTTCTTGTACATGCAGTTGTAAATGGGAAAAGGGGAGATTGAGAACAAGAGAGAGAGAGAGAGAGAGATAGACAGATATTAAAGCCTATCTGCACTAGTTTGGCCAGGAGGGATTAGACCTCCCTGCATGGTCACTGACAGGTGGTTATCTCATCAACTCAGCTCTCAATTAACATAAGAAAAAGAGGATCATGGGGGACCAACGGGCACCGCATAGGCATTGTTTCCTATATAGAGGGAGCAAGTAGCTACAAGTAGTGCAGTGGGGCTTTAAGAGAGAGAGAGAGAGAGAAGAGAGAGAAAGAGAGAGAGAGAGAGGGAGAGCTACAGGGGATCAAAATGGAGCCTGAATGACCCAGCCATTCTGCATCCAGTCATACCCATGCAGGAAGAGGGCAGTACACTTGGTTAGCAACTAGTAGGTCACAGACATCAGTAAATATAGCAAAAGATGCAAGAGAGAAATAGATACACAAGGGAGTTCAAGACACAATATACGCCAGAGAAAAAGATGAGTACAGGGGGCAGATGTACATAATGTATGTGGGAAAGGAAATTGGAGACAGGAAGTGAGATTGAAGTAGGCAAGAAGTAAGAAAGGAGAGAAGATGAGAGACAGAGTCACAGTGAATGGATCAAGGGAGGTGAGGAAAGGGAGACAAGATAATAACTTGAAAAAGAGAAGAGAGATATTCGGGAAATCAACAGAAAAGATAAAGAAAGAGGGCAAGAGAGAACAAGCTTTTCGAAATATAATTTTGACCGGAATCTGATGAGAAGCAAGAAATGACCCCCCAAATTAAAGTCTGTACCACCTCATAATATTCTAGTTATATTATGTCTTTGCATATTCCACTTAAAACATAATTCCATTTTTGATACTTTATATTTTATAATCTTTCTTTCACGAATAGTAAGACATACTTGCGTAAGATATACCTCTCTGTTCTGTAGCAGATTGTAACTCTTATTTTGCACTTGATCCTCTATTAGCTGGTGAAATGAAGAGTCAACCCGTGGACACCATGAAGGTGGACACCATGAAAGTCGTCCTCCCTCCCGAAAGGCCAAAGGTCAAGGTTGTAATTGAGGAGCAGGTCGATCGGACTGAGCTGAAGCTTCTCCTCTTCCCTGCTCAGATACAGAAGATCAGCAACCTGATATCCCTAATGGCCCACCAGAGGGACATCATTAACAGGTAAGGAGAACACCCCTATTTATCAGAGTGGAATGTTCCCAGGATATATCATGGAATGGTATTATGGATCAGCCATTATCATAGAAGGTTGGAAACTGATTTCTTTTTAAATCTAGGGTTCATGGCACATCAGAGGGACATCATCAGGTAAGGAGAGCACCCATTTCACTAGGAGTGAAACAATCCTGATGTGTATGCAATGGTATTTTAGATTCTTCCATTATACAAAAAAAAAGGTTGGAACTTACATTTTGTTTCTCACATTAATAACAGGTAAGTGAAACACCCCCAGTCGTGAAGTATGCTATAGTTTTCTGGAATCAACAATAATGAAATAAGGTTTGGACCTTCATAGGTTCATGTCCCACCAGAGGGAAACCACTAAGAGGTAAACACCTCTATTACAGATCAATACGTAAATGAAACTAAGCAGTTTTTACGAGTGATCCGAATTTGTCACTAATAATTGGATAAATTTCCTGTCATGAAAGTTTCTGGTTTTACAGTCTATGATATTCACAATAATGTGAATTTGGAGTAACCCTATTTAAGTTTTAGTATAGGAATTCTGTACTATTAAAAAAAAAGAGTATATTATGGACCTTGTTAAACTGGTATTAGTCCAGAACAAAAGCTCCAAAAAATTAAAAGACAGAAAGGGATGATGTCATTATGCTAAAAATTGATTAGAGCATGTTTTACCTTGTAAGGAAAATGAAAATATGAATAAACAGTTCAATCTCTGAAAATGAATGTAGAAATATTACATTATTGTTGTGCCATAATTTATGAACGGCCCATTCAGCAATTTTGTCTGTTGCAATGTTCTAACTTTAATAACCTTATGTAAATGTTAATAGATAACTAACAACATTTTAGTGAAGTGCAAGTTTTTACAGGTGCTTACAAAGACTATTAGCTAGAAACTGCACAATGTACGAACTGCATTTGAATCTTTGAGAGATTTTGATGATCGACATGGACATGATCACTAGAGAAAAGCTGCCTTTCATGTTTGGCTGAGAAATTTCATTTTTTTGTCTATTCTCTCAACTTACCTCCCCCACTTTTAATTATAAGAAACAATTCTACATGTACACTAGTCTTGTTCCTATCATGATTTTTTTAAAAGCGCATTTGTGTTAATCAAAATTAAACACACTGTGTTTTTCTGATATACAGTGGCAGCGCAATGTGTTGGTTTTTGTGTGTTTGTGTCAAGTGAAGAATCTTGTGTGGTTTCATCGCACAGGTCTTTGATCATGAGAAGCATGGGACAAGTCTGATGATGTTGAAAAGCACTTTACTCTATTTATTATTATTATTTTAACTATAATTATCTTTTTTTTAAAATCATTATTAGTAGTAGTATTATTAGCATTATTATTGCTATTATTATTATCATAATATGACTTAATTTATTTATCCTTTTTAAAGACTATGTAATCCTTTGGCAGTTAGAAATATGTAGAGTACCGATCATGGAAGCAGTTTAGAAAGGTTGATCATGTAATACAACAAATTTGATGACATGCTCATGTAAGCTGTGAGATTTCAGAATGATCAAAATAAGTAAAGTGACTCAAGTTTTCCCCTTGAAATTACATGCACTGCACGTAGAAATGGGTACTGCAACATGAGACTACATACACATGTGACATGGGTTTGGGTGAGTCTTTTCAGCTACATGTATTTCTCATCATATTTCAATAACCATGTATGAGGTCATTTGAAGAGCAGTCCTTCTCAGCAGAAGTTTCTTCTATAATGTTCTTCCAAACTGATAAGAATAAAAAAAGATCTCAACCTTATCTTTACCCTAGTAATCTGCATTCATAAGAATGCATAGATTATTTACATAAAAGAACCATTGTGGGAATTTTTTAATTTTTTTTAAATCAATGTTGTGATACTAATTGTGGCATGATTGTTCATAGCATTTGGCTGGCTGTAAGAGTTCATCTTAGTGAGATATTGTACATAATGTATGTGCATCATTCTTATTTGATTATTGATATCTGGGACTGTCCTTCGATCGATCTGTCTTTAAAATGTGATCTTTTTATGGTGGGTCACTTGAACCAGCAAACAAACCAACTTGGTGATCCTAGCTTTGCTCTGTGACTTAATTAACTTGCGTGCAGTCATCATAATTATCATTTATTAAAGTCAGCATATAGCTCTTACGAGGGGTTACTGACTTTTGGGCCATGATGTCACTCCCTCCCTCCACTTCTAATTGTCTTGAGCATCCTCCTCCTCAACCTTACTTCTTTCTTTCTTCATCATATCTTTCCATGAAATCTTTGGTCTGCCTTTCCCTCTTATTCCATCCATTTCCACTTCTCTTCACCAGCTTCCATTACAGTTTCTTCCAGACCCAATCTTGCCATAACCTCACTTGTGGTCTTTCTATCGGACAATTTCACACCACACCGCGCAGTGCATTTTCAATAATGCACTCACAAACTGAACTAGAAAACAAAGTGTCAGACTTTAATACATGTGGTAGTATTATCATATCTATTTTTATTATATATATTCCCAAACACCAGATTAAAAAATATTCAAAATAGACAGAAATGTAAAACACTACACAAAATCGACAGAATTGTAAAACAGCTAGCTAGTACACAAAATCCAAAAATCCAAAATCAGGTTTAGTACATGCGGTAGTATTATCATATCTATTCTATTATATATTTCCACACACAGGATTAAACAATATTCAAAATAGATGGAAATGTAAACAAAATACAACATTGACAGATCCAAAATATATACAGGAAAAAATGGATATAATAAAATTAACGTAAAACAAACAATATATACAAAAAATAACAAGATAAATAATTGTAAAAAGGCAAGCATTTAAAAGGCAAGGTTTAAGCTTTTATAAGTATGCATGCCCTATAGAAACATTGCATAGTACATTGTCATCCATCCTGTAACTCTGATTGTAATATCCTACCCTTTCTAGATCTCCCTCTTTGCAATCCTCTTTATGGGTATATCTCTACTTCTGTATATCTTTCTTGTCTTTCTATGTCTATCTCAATCTTTCTAGCTCTCTCTTTGTCTCTCATTTTAACTTTGTACAGGAAGTAAGGCATGATTTGTAGTTTTAATTGAAGTTTAAGAGCTTCATGACAAGGAGTAAGCTTTAAGAAAATGGGGTTTCAATGATAAAGTGGAAAAGCCATGCAAACTAACCCATTACTAACTCTAATTTAGTTACCTCAGAGGTAGAGTCTACATGTGTAACTCATTACCTTTCAATATTTTGCACACCTCTACTGTAATTACAAATACCATACATATGATTACATGTACATGTATATCTACAGAAATGCTATGCTTCGTGCATTCACTTTTTAATTCAATACTCTTACATCTTCAAAACACGATCATGTTTTTATGTCGGTAGTGAGATTCAACATTGAATTAAGTGTTGAGGAAAAAAAAAAACTCCCTTTTTCTCCTGTATAACAAATATAAAAAAAACAGAAATGTACATTTAATAAGTACACATGTACATGTACATGAACATTGACTGAAATCGTAAAACACCATTTTAGCATTTTTTTTTCTTCATTTGATAATTAATCATTAAAAATAAAATTTTAGGAAAAATATATCTACAGTGCGGATGACGTTCTCTATTCTTTTTTTCATTTGACTTGCCATATTGCATGTATGTGAATTATCATTCTAATAGTTGACAAAAGATCCAATATGCTACATTTTTATAAAAATAAAAAGGTACATTTCATAATCAGGTAGATTTGTTTGTATGACATGCACAACATTAATTTGGAAAAACATTTCATCACACTAAACTATGAAATCAGTACAAAAAAGATGCATCCCATTTATAAACCACACAAAAATTCTACTCATGATTTGAGATGTCTTTAGTTCTCATACATGTACATGTGAGATAATACATTGCATGTGCATGCACACTGTACATGCTGTCAAGGAAAGGAAGCTCTTTTACAATGTGTAAAAATTTATTTCTGCATATTATATACATATAGCTATACACTATTATACATTGTTATTAATTTTACTTGTACTCTACATGCGCATGTATAGAAAGTTCAGCTATAGAATACTCTTTTCTAAATTTGTGTAACATTTCATTTTTGTGTACATATTCTCTGGTAAGGCAATTCCAATTCCACACAAGCAGTAAGAAAATATACATAATCGTCTTTTACATTAATTTGCTCATAATCGCAGCAACGTGTAGCATTCCCAACGGTTATTATAAACCATAGATGCTTCAGATGCTATGCTACGTGTATCATTGAACATTTGAAACACCGCTTTTCTCTTCTTCTTACCTATATACAGTATATAAAATACAATATGATAATTAGCATCACATTGAAGTTATTAAAGGTATATAACGACCAGTTTTGGAAATGCCCCTCTCTCAAAAAATGAAATGGAAGCTCTCATTACCAATCATGTGAAAGAATATGTTTTGACTAATAGGTGATGATACAAATTTTGCAGGGAAACCGCCTACTAATTGATATATTTGGTAAATTATTATATCTATTGGGACCAAATAGATATCGTGCACATGGTCGCGTAGTCCCATATACATCTTTCTGTGTACAGTGCTTGTAACTTTACCAAGACTGGGCCAAATTTCTTATCATTTTGATGATTCCAGAACCTTGCAGTACACACCAATACTTATATGCTAGATGATCAACCTTTTCTGATCGATTCCACAACGTTTCTTTCACAATGCAATCGCATGACCAGAACTGGTCTTTATCTTTAAGTTTCATGCAGGAGGGCAAGATAATGGCTACAAACAATATACATAAGAGATGCTTTTTAGTGTAATCTAGAATGAGAGGAAATTGATGTTACAGGAGAGAGGGGAAAAAAGATGACTCGACACCAAAGTGCCATACAGCTTGATATAACATGAACTTTCCATAGTATATTAAAGGCAGTGAAAAGTTTTTGCGCTAATGATGGCAGGCTACAGTAACATTTTCTCTTTAAGTTGAAAGGTGAATGATGGTTATGGTAATACATGTGTTTGTTTATACTATTTGGCAGTTTATATTGCATACATACAAGTACACTCTAAAAGTACCTAGATTTGGGTTTATGTATTAAATGTGCTCATAAAAAATATTGCCTTCACCTCCAACATGGGATCGATATATGGCTCTATAGTGACTATATATTCTGATATTCTCCTTCGGTAGCTTCGGGAAGTGTAGTTGCATGAAAGACCTGTCTGGCACGCAAAAGGCATAATTGTTGAAATTCATAATTTTGTCATGTAGAGGAAGAACCACATTTTTAGGATATATATATAGAGAGAGAGAGAGAGAGAGCTGGTTTATGCATTTATTCTCTTGAATAAGTTTAATGTTACCTAAACTTTCAATTGGATGTGTAAAATAAAACAAAAAACTTTCAATTCACAAATGTAACTAGCTATTACACCTTTTTTCATGCCACCACATTCCGCTATTAAAGCTACCTCATATTTCCATCATTGACTTTAAAGCCAGTTAATGTGCAGAGTGTAGACACACCAAGAAATCTGTGTTGTCTGATGTAGAGTTTCCTTTCTTGAAAATGAGTGTTCTTCCTGATGGTACTGTTTTCCATTGGTCATTCGTTTCACCAATTGTCCATGTATCCTAGGATTTAACAAATACAGGTTTAATACTTTAGATTCAGAATTTCTAATTTTCTTTCCAAAATATAAGAAAGTTTCGGGGTAACAATTTATTTGATTCACAAAATTCTGTAGATTTGAATTTTGTATTCCAGATTTGTACACTTACGCTGTATACTTAATTTAAAAAAAAAATCTTTATCCTCTATAGGTTATGTATGTTTTGATGTATATAGGGTCTGTATGTTCATCATATTGTTATGATTAATACAAACATGTATCAAAACATAGATAAAACCGTTATCTTGATAATGAAGGACTTATATAATGGGAGTATTGATGGCTGAAGTATGGCATCTCAAATTGTTTTCAAATGAATGCAAAATAGCTAAATTCTGATGTTCATGACCTACTTATTTCTTTCTGTGATAAAGGGTGTTGCATGTTTTGAAATTTAAAAATGTGAGCAATGTTTACTTTTAAAATGACTGCATTTCTTTAACCATGACCTTTATTACAAATACTATGTACAAAAGTTAGAATAATTATATTACCCTTTCAAGTGAGACATACATGTACATGATACTTTACTTAGTTTCATATGTGAACATCATTGTAAAATAAAAATGAATGTCCTAGTACTTTTCATTTCTGTTCTGCTTGTGTTTACTATTGTTTAATGATAAATTAAGAAAGATCCTGTACAAAATCTATGTTTTTTTTGCCTCCCCCCAAATATCTATTGTAACATGTATACAAATCTAACATAGTTAGAATGATTCATTCATATTCTAAACATCGATATATGTTGATAACCACATGACATACATATTTTTTGGTGGGGCAATGTGTGATTGAAAATACCTAGTCGGTTTGTCACATATGTATGACAAAGACGCATCAAAAGTTCATTAAGCCAGAACTATGAAAAATAAGAAAAGTGAAAATTGTTTATTGCTGGCCGGCATATTCTATCTACAGGAATATCTCTTGAAAAGAAAAATATCCCAATACAGACACATGACACCAGATCATTTTTTATGAATTGTATTTGTCTACGTACATTACTGCCAGAAAATGAGATGTAATACGAAAATTGAGATTGTTCACTTGCTACCGTGCACATTGCAGTCCTTTTCACCGCTAGAATTCCTCTTCTAAAACCTCAAATGAAACTTGAACGTTGATTGGTTTATCTGATGAATTCGTCATACTTACAACTTTATATTTGTTGTAGAAGATTACACTGACAACAATGGCAGCAGTGACAGCTATCAGCACAAGAAATGTCATAATATCCAGAGTGATGGGTTTGTAGGCGTCCACGATCTTTGTTTCCAGACCAGTTTCATATTCTTTCAGATAGTTAATAATGTGACAGTCATGTTGCAGTGCCTTGTTTTCTCTTTCCAGCTCTTCATTCTTTGCTTTAAGTTTAGCCACGGGGTCTTCATTTGCAGAAGTTTTCTTAGTTGTCATTGAATCTCTCGTTTTCTGGTGGTCAGTATCCTCACCATTTGTAGCTACTGGAAGTGGAATCCATATCTGGTCACTTGTTTTGAAGGTGGCATTATCGGTTCTGATTTCTATATGGAGCCATTGTGTATCAACATACTGCACATCAAGAATATTCAGTATGAGGTGTAATTTTCCATATTCATTGTTGACTGGTTGAATGTGAATCTGAACTGTCCATGTTGCTTTGTCCTGATTTCTCAGGATCTCTTCTCCAAAAGTGACGTTTTCACCACCTGCAGTCACAATCGATACCTTCCTTGGATCAGACCACACTTCTGTTAATACAGAATGTGGAAGATTTATGATTACAGTTTCCAAAACATTTTCTCCCTCGTAATGGATGTTTGATGTTGAATCATTAGCTACACACTATTTGATGTCCATAGCTACAGTGCAGTTAGACATGTCTACCTGCAAAGTACAAGCTGAATGAAAAAGAATCGATAGTACACAACATGTTGTTAATTCTACAGGTACCTTCATTATTGATGTGAGCTCTCAACTGAGCATAAAGTGTTTTTAGACAGATTCGTGATGTACACTCTTTGATGACAAAAAATGTATCGACAAGAATATATTAACACAGCATGAAGTGTCAGTTTGTACGGGAAACAGATGACCCGGAAATAAAAGCTTCGTTCGACCTTTGATATTACCATGGATATAGCAACCTTTATTCATTTTTTTTTTATTCATTTGAGATTTTGAGGACTGAATGATTTTTATTAGGGAAAAAAATATAACAAAAGCATACAATATATTGATGTCAATATCAAAGTCCAAAGATTGAGTTTGTGATACCTCGATCAAACAATCAAACCAATTGCAAGTGTACGAGGTTGACATCATGTAAGTTTATGACGGTGAAGTGTATCGAACAAAGGGTTGTATAGCAGCTCTTAATTGTCCTCTATTTTGTTGAAAAGTGAACGGACTGAACTTTTTCATGAAATGAGAAGTTCTTTGAGTGGATAGAGCTCAGTATGGAAGCACTGAAGCTATATTACTACAATAAATACATTCATTACAGGGCTGTTAGGGAGAACCGTGTTAATGCTGATGTGGCTACCCTGGGTATATATAAGACATTTAGTTGTAGTATTGATAGTAGTAGTATTATTATTATTAGTAGTAATAATATTATTACCATTATTATTATTATTGTTTTTGTTATCATTATTTGTATTATTATTATAAATTGTTTTTATCATTATTATCTTTTTTATTATTGTTATTACTATCATAATTTTTTATTATTGTTATTATTATCACTATTATTATAATTATTGTTATTATCAACATTATTATTTATATTATTATCTTCGTTATGGTGTACCTTGTGAGTTGTCCCTTATGGATACAATGTATGTAAATGACGATGATCCGTGTGTATGGATTTGTTTTGCCTCTTTTATATATACGAACATGTACCGGTACATGGTATACGGTTATACATTTGTATGTAGACTGCTACAAACATAAATCAAGCAAGAAAAGGAAAAGTGATATTGAACTTTTTCAGACACTAAATTTGGGATTTGCCATGTTTGATCTTATATTTTTACAGATTTGAGAAGAAGCAGAATGAGACAGGCAAGCTTGCTGATTGCTTTGAATGGAAAAGCCAGCTACGATACACCTGGAATGAAAGCAGTAGTAACTTGAAGGTCAAGGTATGTATTCTACTACAACCCCAAACAATATTCAATGTTGCTACATATAAGTAATCTATAATAACTACTATTCCATGAACCATTTTCCCTTGGCCTGGGTCAGTTGCCTGAATCCCCCGTCTTCATTCTCCTCTGTTCCCCGTTTGAGCCACTGTCAGCTTTAGTTCCCTCATATCTCCTCGAACAAGTACTCAGCCTTTCTTTTCCTCTGCTTCCTTCCACTGCTCTCGTCATGATGTCCTTTGCAAATGTCCAAACCATCTCAATCTCATCTCCCTAACCTTCTCCAGGATGTTAGCTACTATCAGCTCCTTTCTTATTTCCTCGTTTCTTTTCCTGTCTCTTAATGTTACCTCAACTATCCTACGTAAAATCCTCATATCTGTCCCCTCCAGTATCTTTCCTTCCTTCGATATAAGTAATCTATAAATATACTTTGAATTATCATATAATCCTATACTGTGAAGGTATCATAATGTTAAATAGGGGAAATAAGGTGTACATCCATTTTTGTCCTTATATTTTTTCTGATAATAGTAAAGAGAATTCATCATGGACTTTTTATTAGTTTGCTTTAAAAATTCATCATTTATCCATCCATCCATCCATCCATATATTCATTCATTCATTTATTCATTCATTCATTCATTCATCCATACATTAATCCATTCATACATTAATCCATTCATTCATGCATTCATATTGAATTTCTATTCAGTTATTTTAATGTATTTTTTGTCTTTATTATGGAGAAACCATGGGCATGCTAAATATTAAATATTAATATGGATTGAACTGATTTAAGCAAGTCTTAGTGATGATTTGCTGCTATTCTCCATTCTCTCTTTCCAGACGAAAATGTCCTCCTTTTCATAATAATGAGCTGTTTTTTTCCCTTGTGTCTCATCTAAATTAGCTCCTTGATGCAGAGTTTGACTATGGCTTTGAGTACCAAGGATCGGCAGCCCGCCTAGCCTTCCTCCCAGGCACAGAGAAGATGTATTACAGCATGGCTAGCACCATCAAGAGTCACACTGCAGCTATGTGTGTAGGATCTAATGTAAGCTGCCCGTTTTCAATTCATTTTTAAAATCATTTTTCTGACATAGCTCGTATATTCTTATGATGCATGCTAGGGAATTTCTTTTATGAATTATTAAATTGCTTGTTGTGAAAACTTTTTTTGTGTGTGCTTTGTTTAGGAATGAGTAAAACTACTCTTGAACAGCTTTATAGACTTAAATTTCCTTTGTATATTGCACCACTTCTTGTAAAACCATTCCATGTACAAGGTATAAATGTCTAAATGAAAACAGGGTGTTATCTTATTTCTATGTAATGCCATCAGTTAATTGGATTTCCACTACTTATAATACAATCTTGTAGAAAAGATGGGGGCATATTTGGATAGTGAACATTCTCATAATGTGAAGAAAAAAAGTGTGCTTGTGGAGTGATTCAAACCAACTACAAAATTGTACAGGTCTATGAAATATTTTAGTACACTTAAGAATAACAGACAATTGGAAAAGATCTTTTGCTACAATTCTAACTTTATGGTAATTTGTCACACAGCTGAGTGGACGGGTAGAGACAGCGAGAGAGCTGAGCCGTATTGTAGGTCAACCGCTATATGTCTTCAACTGCACTAAGACTATGGATGCTCTGATGCTCGTTGATATCTTCAGGGGGTTAGCATCCACTGGTGAGTTTTCATGATCATATCAGTTGGTTTTATACAACGCACTCTTAAATCCTAGTCAAATAATTGGTTGAATGCAGTCGTGGGTGATTCATTCATTGCGAGTTTCACACATTTTTCTTTGAAAAAGTGTGGAGAGTTTTAAGTTAGTGCTTTGCAGCAGTGGGCATATAAAGAGGTATAAGTGTTTTGTATATGCTGTGTGGGGTAAAGTAAGCATACTATAAATTTGGGATTTATTTACCATCGATAATGACAGGGACCAATCTTTGAATGATTGCATTTTGAATCAGATAATAAGTATCTAGGGGTTTCATTGTATTTAAACTATGCGGATATGCTTTCATTCGGTCATTACGCATGCATGATCTATCTGCTCTCGTTGAGGCTGTGTATACTCCTACTTCTTGGAACAACTACATTTTTCATATGACCAGGAAGTGATTACCTTACAAACTTGAACCTTTCCAGTAACTTAAGCCCTACTTTAATTGTGCATTCTCTTCAGGTGTTTAGGAGTGCTTTAATAACCTTGTGCAGTAAAATTGATCCCTAGTGCCTGTTGCCTTCTCTTTCGGCTGCTGTATGTTCTCCATATGTACATAATGAAATGACTATCAATTTGTTTTCAGTTACTTAAGCCCTATGTACTATAATATTTCTTATATTTATTTATCTTTTCTTCAGGTGCTTGGGTGTGCTTCAACAACCTTGCACACATCGTCCCTGGTGCTCTGAGCGTCCTCTGTGAGCTCCTCCAGACTTTCCTAGAAGCTCTCCGAGCAAAGCGCCCTCACATCACCTACGCTGCCCTCGGCGAGGAGATCGCTCTCAATCCCTTGGGGGCGTGCTTCGCCACCCTGGACAGTGCCCTCAAGGCTCCGTCCATGTCCAATATAGACCGCCATCTGGTGTTGAACTCTACAATGTCCATGCTTCCGTCTGACCTGACTGGGCTGTTCAGGACAGTGTCCATCACCAATCCTGACTTCAGAATTGCCATGGAGATCATCTTACTATCACAAGGTATCTACTCTTACACAAACTGAAATTTCAACTTTTCTCTTCATCTATGGGAGCTCTTTTATTAGTCATGGAGTGGAGATGGTGCACATTGTAAGTGAATGAAATTCGATGACCAGGGTAATAATAATAATATCTGTAAAGCACTTGGATATGGTACAGTATTTCATATTAAGCTCAATATAAATCCAGATTTTGATTATTATTTTACCTTTTATTGTATTTTAATGTCACAGGCTTCAGACAGGCCTCTGATCTATCTACTAGACTAGCTTCACTGAGAGAGATGTACATCAAGATCATTCCAACAGGCCTCACAGTCAACAATGACAACAAACTCAGTAAGTTGATATTCTATTTCAGGGCTTCTCAAAGTCCGAAACGTGGTCAACATTCGCACCACAGGGCATGTCAATCCAGACTGCCAGGGAGGCTCTGCTTATTTTTTTCTCTACCTGTAACAAATTCCCTCAGATCAGATATAGACCTAAAACAAACCTCATTTTCTTCAGTATATAAGTGTCGTCACTGTAAATTTTAGGAGTAAATTTTCTGAGTCTGAAACAAAATTGAGTGATGTTTGAGTCGTGTACGACTTTCCAGCAATCAATAGTACATTGTTCTACCTCATTTGACGTACAGTATACGAATGACCGTTATAACTTTCGGGAAAATGGCGTCCCATGTTTCGGACCTTTTTAGCTTTCATGGAACTTACATCTGGACCGTCAAGAAAAATGTTTGAGAACCCCTGTTCTATTTTAATAAACATGACGTTAATATTTAAAATGGGACGTCCCATTAGAACAACAAAACTTAATTTGTATTTATCGTCGGGTGCCCGCAAGAAAGATGTTACTTCAATTGGCATTACATGGCTTTTATGGCCCTTTTGCAGACAGCCAATTTTCATGGCCAAATATAATGTATTTGGATCAAGGTAAGTCAAATTCTATATTAATATACAGATGGGCTCTTGCATTTCACAGGGGTATCAGATGTTTTAAAACAGGCCAAAAACAATTCATTGTTTCTACACAGTTTCCATACAACTAAAACGATTCCCAATTGGCTAAGGAGAAGGGAAAAAAAATGTAAACAATATTCTAAGTGAACTAAGTTACATGTACTATTTTACAGCAAACCTGCAGTAGATGCCTTTTATGGTATATATCTCTCATTTCTGCCTATGGGAGTAGCAGTGTTGATTCAGAAATGCCAAAACTAAGAGATTCATTTATGGTTGATTTATCTGCAAGCATAAAAATCTTCTTAAATCCCTCTTTAAGGCATCATAGTACTAAGTTGACAAGTTTTCCCTCATCATTTCTACATTTCATGATCTTTGGGAAAGTCCTGCCCGTCCCACTATTCATTTAGATGTTTTTTTTTCCTGTTTTTTTTTGTCCGCAGGGAATGCAGCATATGAAGGCCCCCATGGATGGAGTATTCGTAACATGAGGAGTATCATCACCGAAGCTGGCAATCTCCTGGATCAGCTACAGGCTAATTACATGGAAGAAGAATACCAAACAGGTAAGCATCGCCCCCTTTATTCAATTCATTTATTTATTTTTTCCACAAAACTCATAAAAACAGTAAAATGTGTACATTAATACAGAAAAAATTGAATTATTACAATAGAAACAAAAACATGCAATAACGAATGATATATACTTGAAATGATAAATGAGTATATGCGGGGGGACTAGCAAAGGCCAAAGGCCTATCAAGGGCTAATCCCCAGTGAGGCGGGGATAAGAAAATTATCAAGCTAATAAATTATACAATCATTTAAAGAACAAAATACGGGACAATGCAAAATTATAAAAGCAGAGTAGCAACAACAAGAAACAAAGTAAAGAAATAAAATAAAATAAAATAAAAAATCGGGGTATTGAACTTTACACTAAATAAATACCATTAGAATTTTCAAATGAAACTGAAAGAAATTTATGACGAATAATAACTTCACCAAGTATTTTAATTTCTGTATTAAAGTTGTACCATCATCCTTTTGTGTAGAATTCAATCATTTATGGAAATATTTAAACAACATTCAAACAGACCTCATAATACATTTGTAGCATTAAGTTGATTGAATAACTGCATGTAATTGGTAGGAAGAAAGCTATTATCAAGCCTTTTCTGTAGATGATCTGAGTTGGCCTGTAAGGCATCCTCCAGTATACATACACATATACAGTTAACAACTAAATTATTCGTACCCTTACCAAGTTTTGTAACTTTTCAAGTATTTGAAAAATTGATTTGTCCTGATTTATGTTTCTTGAGAATGTGACATATTAAAGCTTACATCTAAAAGTATTCAATAAAGGCCCTAATTCAACCAGTCCACCTTTCATTCTTGAGTTACAAAAAACATCAAATTTACAAGGGGTATGAATAATTTAGTTGTAGTGTACGTGCTTGAATAACAAAGTCTTGGTGGTTACAAAATAAAAGATAATAATGTAAAAAAATGTTTAAAAATGAGGTAAGAATCTGAATGATTGAATACATAATGATACAAGCTGGTAAGCTTCAAACCTTTTCCGAATTACTCAAGAAAATCATCTTTGTATCAACTCTCTACATGTAAAGCTGATGCACATGTTAATTGTTTCAACTCTTTTCATGTTAACCTGATCCTGATGCATGTGTTTTCAAATGTCCACATATTTGAAACAATTGTTGATAATCTAATTGCACATGTTGCTTTCTTTCCAGCTTTGGCAGAGTTGGTGAGCATTGAGGACAGAGATCCCCTTCAGTTCGTCACTGAGGAGGATCAATCAGAAGAGAAAGACGAAGAAAAGCAAAATGAAAAAGGTAAGTGGATAACTTTTAAAAGCCTTCCTCCAAAATGGACGTTTTAGGATGTATGTAAAGTACATGTTTAAGCTTATTTCAATTGACCATGCAGCCTTCATCCATAAATTCTGATTAATTATAAACATCATGGCCCTCAAATTGGTAAATTCGCCCTTTAGTTTTATATTTGACAAATAGATGTACATGCTGAATATGCATGCATCTTGCGTTCCAGTTCCTAATACTTTTCCTCTTTATGTAATTTCTAGGGACCTTTGAGCTACCTGAAACCTTGGCCAAGTACGAGAGCGAGGCCATCGTGAGCGCTCTCCGTAACACCTTCATGCCTCGCCTCCACGGCAGTGATGCTGAGATGTTTGTTACCATGGTAACGGATGTCTTCCCGGACACGCCGGTGGACATGGGCTTTGGAGGAGTTGATCCATCGGTTGGCAAGAAATCTGGTGAGTAAACAGTACAAGAACCATCCATAGTAAAGAGAACAAAATAAAGTGAATATGTTTGAAGGATGTATGTACTTGATAAAGATTATTGGAATATTAGTGGGAAATGTGGATCATTGTGGAGCCCCATTGAGACGTCACTGTGCATATATAGTGCATACTTGTTTGAAGCTGGCATTATTGTAAATAATGACATGCATGTCTTGAACAAATACCATCTTGATCCATACACACGAATGGAATGTTATGCTATTTATTTATCTTTTTGAATGGATAGGCTAACGTATATAAATGTTTTCAACAATAGATATATGAATAGATGAAGTGAACATAAGTAAAGTTAACAAATTGGCTATGAATATGTTAGCATACAATGTATAATCATTCCTTAAAACATTATTGCAGTATGATACAACATGAATATTCCACAAGACAAAAAACGGGTCGACATTTACGTCTTCCTTTATTCAAAACAGACCAAGGAAAGTTTTCTGTTTCGTTTGTTGGAAGTAATTTTTGGAATATGCTTCCTACTGATCTAAGAATTGAGAGATCAAGAACCTCTTTTGTAAAAACTTACAAAATTACTCTTGGGTGAAAACCACAAATTATAACCTTGTAATTATATAGATGTATATAGCAACTAGTCTCGTCTTTTTAAATTGTAATATTATACACAAATCTTATTTATAGGATTTGGAAACACATTGTGTATTTTTCAATTAACTTAATTTCAGGCTTTAGATAATGAGAGTCAGACTCGACTAGCACATGTGCTATTTTTTACTCTATTTTACCATCGATCACAAACTCATTGTAAATAGTCATTTATTGTTTTACTCTTGACACTAAACTTACTTATAACTGTTTTTTAATGTTTTTATAATGTACATGTATATCGCTATAGAACATGTATTTTTATAATTCATGTCACATATTTATGTTATATTGACATTGTCATTGTACATATATATCTTTCAATGTTCAATGTTTCAATGGTGGTGAATAAATAAATTCAATTCAATTCAAATCAATTCAATTCAATTCAATTCAATAAATGATATAAAAAAAGGTAAGGACAAATGTGATAGAGAAGAATATAATATTATTATTATTTGGACGTTGACTTTTCCTTATAGACATCATAAGCCTGAACACCCCAGTGGTGACAGCCCAGTCTGCAGGCAAGGTGATACAGAGCTACCTCCCTAACAGTGGAGGAGAGAAACAATACCTGGATGACATCAACTCCGCAATCGCCGTTGCAACCAATGAGCTAGGCTTGCTACCAGGCACCTCGTTCCAGGCTCGTGTTGCTCAGCTCTGTCAGCTCACCAGTACACATCAAACGGTTAGTCTTGATGATGATAATGATGGTTTTTCATTATCATTTATTTATTTCCACTTCAAGATAAAGACGATATTATATAATCTTCAAAATACAAAAATATATATGATAAGATATCTGAAGTGGGAGGATCATGAAAAGCTTGTTGAAAAAACAACCTCAAAATATGATGATGATGATGGTGATGATGATGATGATGATGATGATGAGGAGTGTCTATTTGTCTGTCTGCTACAAGAAAGTGAGATGATCTTCAAATTGCAAAAACCTGCTAGGCATACCTTGTTGATCTCAAAATACAATTGAAAAGCAGTTATTAATATTGTGTCATATTATCTGTTATACAGGTGATTGTTACTGGACCCCCAGGCTGTGGTAAAAGTGAATGTATCAAGACGTTGATGATGGCAGAGAGAGAGACTGGTAAGATGGTGACAGCCCATAGGATCTTCCTTCAAGCTGTGGAGTCTGTGGAGCTTCTCGGCAGTGCTGACCCTGAAACAAAGTAAGTCAAAGGGAGACAAAGAGAGGCATTTAAACAGGAAAGGATGGATAGGGATAGAGAAAGAAAGAGAGAGAGAGAGAGAGAGTTTGATTAAGAAAAAGAGAGAAAAATAAAAAAGGATGAAACAGACACTAGTAATGGAGAAAATCAATATCTGTTATAAAATTCATAATTAAACAAGAGATGTACAATATTTATCATGCGGTTTGATAGGGTTGTTATATTGACAGTGATATTGATCTCACCGTATATGATATGATCTTTGTAGAAGTTGCTAATGTTAAGTGGAATGAAAATCTGTTATTTGTTTGGAACAGCAGGATTGGTACAGGAATAATTTATGATTTACTTGCATTTCCCAATACCGCAAATTTCTTTTTGAGCTGTGTTTATCTCAATGACAACATATGTGTTATGTGATTAATTTAATGTTCATCTTGTTTTCTTGCAGGGAATGGCGTGATGGTCTATTCATCGCCCTGCTTCGTAAGCTGTGTCTCATCCCTAAAGCAGACTTCAGCCAAACCAAACCTCACATGAAAGCTATGCATCTGGATGGAGAGGTAGTAGGGCAAAATGTTGTTCTCTCCTTGTCCAGTTGGGCAACTGTGTTCTTACACCTCTTGTCATGGGATAATTTTTGCTTGGTTTAGAATCATTAGAAAGTATGTTTATTCTTCTTTAGGATGATACCATATTTTTTATGACTTTGCGGCCATAGCATGCAGTACATTGGAACAAGGGGCAGGGTCAAAAATGAAAAGATTCAAAATGCACTGGAAAGCACGGTATTGTTATTCAGTCCACTGCACAGCAGCCCAACACTCTTCAAGGAAAGAAGAATGCAAAGCCAAACTAGAGCGGTGCATTTTGCAACCTTTCAGTTTTGACCTTGCCCCTCATTTTGATGTAATGCACATTCCATGACTGAAATACCATAACAAATGGGGTATCATTTCATAGAGGAACAAAAAAACAGACTTCCTAATAATACTAAACATAGCGATGATCATGCTATATCAAGAGAGATATAATCAATCAAACTTGAGTTTCCAAAGTTTTTAAAGGGGTTTATTAATAAGAAATAAAAGCAGAAGTTGGTTCAAATACTTGTTAAGATACTGTAGATGTTGATTTATTCAGGCAAGCAGACAATTGGTTAGTATGCAGTAGTAACCTTAGTCCATTTATGCAGTTTCACTTCTACTTTGAATATGCAAAGTCTAACTAACCTTTTGTATCGATCATTTAGATGGCAGTCTGCCTATATTTGAAACATCACGTTTTTCAATTGGGTTCAGTTGATTTGCAAGTCACGGACAGTGATCATATCATTTCGAAAGACAGTATTACTGGTTATGTTCTTTAACATATGAATGACATCCCTTGTTGGTTTACTTACTAACCAAATACATGAGTTGGTGATGTTAGTCGTTGGTCTAATGGTGACGTTAAAGGTGGATCCCCAGACGTAAATATTCATATCCGATTGATACACGTCTGTAATAACCCAATTACACACGTGTAGTTGTGCAATATTGCATGGAAGTTTGATTTTTATCATGTTTTTTTTTGTCATTTCTATTTGTAGATAAACCCCACTCAGATGGAGATCTTCAGTTCTCTCTTTGATCACGACGGAATCTTAGTTCTCGCTAACAATGAACGTGTTCACATACCGGATAATTTCTCCATTTTCTGGGAGGTAAGATTTCAAATGTATTCCTTTCTTGGGACATGTGATAATGGGCAATGTGTACATGTATTTTGGTACTGTGATCATTTAGAAGAACATAGTTCACAATATCTCCATAATCAGTTCCTTCATTTTTTTTGCTCAATGAAGAATAGGATCAACATACTTCTATTTTGTGGGATGTACTTATCCAAGTAATTTAAATGTTATTATTACAAAAATTTAGCCATGTTTGGATGCAGAACTGCTCTCTAATGCGGTAGATTTTTATTGAATGCACTTGTTTGGTACTCATCTAGTTTGAAGTATATATTAAATTAAGGTATTTAAATTTTAAAATGTTGCAGGATACACAGTCGTCTTATTCAAAGTGTTACCAATGTACATCATGACTATGTTGCCTATGAAATATTTCTGTTGCACAATGCCATCATTTCATCCAATATTCTGTGTTCTAGATTGAGAGCATGGACCAGCTTAGTCCTGGCCTACTCTCCCGGGTAGGCCTACTCTCCATGGACCGGTCCGACGTCAGCTGGGCCCTGCTCCTGACCTCCTGGCTGGACCGACGCCCGAGAAGGACCAGGAGATCCTGAAGGCCCTGACGGACATGTACCTTGGTCCAACCATGGAGTACCTGGACCTGTGTCTTAGACCAGCTGTCATGACGACCAGTAAACAGAGGAAGAGGCCCAAGATGAAGAGGATTGTGGATACCAGCGAGAGCAACATGGTCCTGACATTCTGTGCCATCTTGGATGTAAGAAACAACTCTCATTAGTTGATGTTATTATTTTCAAGCCTGTCTATAAATACAGGGCCCTTTCAGTTCTCTCCGGGGGACTTGGTAATGAGGATTTATGCCTTATCAAAGCCATGAGAACGTTGACTTGGTTTTGAACCTGGGATCTCCTGGTTATGAGACCACTGCTCTACCACTGAGCCATCGCATCTCCTCCTACATTGTTCAAGGGAAACAAAAAGTATGGTCTTTAGAGGCAGGTGGTTGCTGTATAAAGGTACATGGGATAGTTTGAAAGTGCTCTCCATCCTGCAGTATGACCTGTACTAGCATTACCTCCACGAATCAGTGACTTGCACAATACAATGATTATTGTAAAACCAGAAATTGCAAATTTGTGAAAAAGTGTTCCCTATAAAACATATGCATTGCGACCTTTGTAGACAGATATGACTTTGGATATATGTGTGTGGTAATAACGCTAGTAATAGATGATGAAATCTATGCAGATGCAGATATACTCTGCAGTTCTTAATACTTTGTAAGATCAAATTGTCATGAATTCATTATGACAGCAATTTAATGTTTTCTATACTGTATATCTCTCTTATAGGCCATAATTGCTCAGAACACGGAGCTAAGCGATGAGCAATACGAGCGCTATGTCAGCTTTGCTGCGGTCTGGGCGTTTGGCGGAACTCTGGAGGAGAAGCATCGTTCCACCTTCAGCCACTGGTGGCGCTCTAAATGGGAGAAACGTGAGATTTATCCTGACGAAGGGGAGGTGAGTAATGCCCTGCTAAGATCCCAACTCGTGTGTGGGAGCTATTCCAATCCCAGGAAGAAAAAAAATGTCTCCATGAGTTGAGGAGATGATCGCTATAAATCTTCAATAATATAATGTTATCATTCCTTGTATTGGAGCGGGAGGAGTACAATTTATAAGTTGCCTTGACATTATTGTTTCTGCTGCGATTAACCTGATATTTTGCTCCAGGCTTTATCTCCACAAAAGTATATGGTTAGGGTTGCAATTGGTTTTAGTTATGGTTTAGGGTTAGGGTTTGGCATAGTGTCTGAACCAAGGTTGAAGTTGAGGATTCAGTTAGTGTAGTATTATCACTGTGGGGCAATCAACACAGGACACCTGGGATTAATTACGAGAATAGGTACTGGTTCTTGTATAGTTTCTGTTTATTGTGACTATTGTGGTCTCTTGGATACGTCACCGGACGGTGGATCACACGGTTCTATGCCTTCTTCCGCACAGGTCTTTGATTACTTTGTGGACAGCGAGAGCGGTGAGATGGTGATCTGGTCTGAGGCTGTACCACCTTACAGCATGCCGCCACACGAGGGCATCCCGCTTGATGCCTTTGTCCATACTGTCACCACAGAGGTAATCATAAACTCCTTTTCAAATATGCTTATATTTGAATGTTCCTGATATACCATGGTAGCGTATTTATTGTAGCTTAGGCTTGACTTTGGATATATGTGTATGGTAATAACGCTAATAATAGATGCATAAATCTATACAGATATACTCTGCAGTGCTTAATACAATACTATCACATTATTTCACCAGCTTTAAATATAATGTTGTGCTCTCCAGGAAAAAACTCGCATAAAATATTGAACTTTTGGAGTACCACAAGGAAGGGTTTTGGCCCCTATTCTATTCTTACTATATATTAATGCTTGCTTGTGTAATTGGCTAAGTAAAATCCAAAGTATTATTGAGCAGTCTATGTGCATGTATGACTTATTGTATTTGTGTGTAATCTTCGAACAGCAAATTTCCTACCTGCTTGGCCTACTCTCCGATGCTGGTAAACCGGTGATGTTGGTTGGCGAGGCCGGTTGCGGCAAGACGGCCATCATCAACGATCGTATCCGTACTGTATGCTCTGGAGAGGTGGCTGAGGTCCTCGCACTCACTGTCACTGCTAACAGGTAAGCATAAGATAAAGAGAGAAAGTTAGAGGGATGGAGAGAGAGAGAGAGAGAGAGAAATGAAACTAAAGATGAAGACAATAAGTTATGTTGTTGAACGAGATGTACAATGTATTAGAGATATTTTTGATACAACAAAGATAAAGAAAAGAGAAAATAATAAGTGAAATAGGAATGAAGGAATATGAAAATATTCAAAGAGAGGTAAATGATTAGAGAAAGCATAGAGAGTCCAAAGAATGATCTTTTTCTGATTATTTTTGCCCCAATTAGATTTATCATGATGCCTTTCAGAAAAGTAAAACAAAATAATTCATTAATTATGCGATGATGACATACTCAGTACCCAATGATACACAAAAGGGTAGCATTTTTCAGGTTTTGTACTTTATATTGAAGAAGTTTCTTTTGGTTGTCCTAGGTTCACAACAAGCCGTGTCCTGTGGCAGAGGTTGGAGGAAAGGCTTGAATGGCGTCATGGTCGAACATACGTTCCTAAGGGAAACAAGAAGCTCATGTGCCTTGTGGATGATCTCAACCTGGCTTACGTAAGTACATACTCCAGTCCAAATTGAAAGTGTAATTTCCTTGTGTAAACATAACACTTGGAATTTACAAATATGAATAAATTGACTGGTATTTGCAGGTGATGCTGTTACTGTTAAGAATCTACAAAGAAAAGGATAGACACATGAAAATGTGGAAGGGGAGACGGAGGGAGGAAATATCTATTCATGCGCTTAGTCTGTTGTGGTAGAAAGCATGTGTCATATCATTGCCTGAAAAGGAAAATGGTGAAAATCTAACACTCTTAAAATACAACACACTCACAAAGAATGTGAAGCATGGTCCTGAGTTGATATATAGAAGAAAGGCATGCTCATATTTCACCGGCCTTGATACAGCCCTTTATCGCTCTGATTGCAAGTTGAATTATCAAAGGTGAAAGAATAGTATTATCTTACATACAATTTTTTTCTTTTGATCTCAGGTTGATCAGTTCAATCATCAGTCGGCCTCGGCCATGGTCAGACAGCACCTGGACTCTGGCGGATTCTACGAGCCGGACACGCATCGCATGCGAGAGGTCAAGAACGTGACCTATGTGACTACGGTCAACCCCATGACTCCTGCCAGCGTACCATCCCTGAACCAGAGGCTGGTCAGGCACTTTGCTGTGCTCGGCATGCCATATCCAAAGTAAGGAGATTATAATACAGTAAAATTGCCAGAGCAGCCACACTAATATGAAACAAATAACATTTCAATTTCATAATCATTAGATAACGTTTGGAACATACAGATCATCATGTTTAGAAAAACAGAAGAAAATACATGACAGAATATCGAACTTTGAAGTTAAACTGTTTATGAAGACCATCTGTATATTAAGAAAACCCTTGTATTTTTTTTCAGAACTGTCATGAAAAACTCATGAAATGAAAAATAGTTCTTCTTCAGTTTGTGATAGTTGGTTTGAAGTAATCCTTGTAATTGCTTATTCAAACACAGAGAGGTTGGTCAGTTTGGTTTTCTGAGCTACAGCTATGGAGATTTATTCTATAAACGCTATTCTAAAGATTCTCTGTTCTAATAATTTCTCTCATTTGTCAAACAGGAATTCAGAGGTGCATTATATCTTCACCACCCTTCTTCATACTCACTTCCTGACACCAGCTACAACCTCGTCTAATGCCAACAGAGATCACAAGGTAAGATAACGCAATGAATCAATTTACCAACCAGTCGGTCAGTTGGTCAATCAGTCTATCGATCTATAAATCCATCACACATACTCACTGACACCAGCTACAATCTCCTCTTAATGCTATTAAACAGAGATCACAAGGTAAATATCGCAATGAATCAATCAATCAATTTATCAATCAGTCACTCAGTTGGTCAATCAGTTAGTCATCAATTCTATCAATTAATCAATGAATCAATCCATCACGCATTCTCACTGACACCAGCTACAACTGTATCTAATACTAACAGAGATCACAAGGTAAAATATTGAAATCCATTCCCTTCTAGAAACTTTACCTTCCCTAGAATCGTAGGATATTTCTTGTTTTGTTTCTTTTTAGAATTGAGCCATAGTAACATATATCTTCAGATTCTACCTGAATTCAAGTTCTACCAAACATTTATTTTTAAGACCGATTAGTGATCAATTACAAATTTTCGGATGTGATTCAAAAAATAGAATTGATGTCGAACTCTCCATGAGCACCCACGACTTGGTTTTTGAGAGCAAAATATAATACTAAAGGCTAACAGGCAATCATTTATTATTGAATGTATACTGTCTTGTAATTGCATGATGAATGAATCTTTGTGATTATTGTTATTGACTAGTCACCTGAATGTTGTCAAATTCTCCATGAGAACCCACGACTGCGGGTTTTAAAGAGCAAAATATAATACCAAAGGCTAGCAGGCAAGCATTTATTATTGATTATTGATTGTATACTGTCTTGTAATATTGCATGATGAATGAATCTTTGTGATTATTGTTATTGACTAAACACCTGAATGTTGTCAAATTCTCCATGAGAACCCACGACTACGGGTTTTAAAGAGCAAAATATAATACCAAAGGCTAGCTGGCAAGCATTTATTATTGATTTCTTTCTCGTAATTGCAAAATGAATCTACATGTATGTGATTACAGAAGCAGCACATGATCGACAAGGAAGAGGAGAAGTTGAGGGCGCTCATCTCAATGATGGTCAACGTGACTATTGAGGTCCAGGAGAGGATGAGGAGTATGTTCCTTGCCACCGCTGAGAGATGCCACTACATCTTCTCTCTTAGAGATATGAGAAGACTCTTCCAGTAAGTTGCATCTTTACTTTGCCAAAACCCTGTGTTTACATTCCAAAGGTCTTATTAGCTGTGTAAGGCTCTTGACTTACAGACACAATGATATTCGGATTGTGCAGGAAAGCATGCTGAACATGTTTCTTGCTACTCTCAGATAGCTGAGACGACTTTACCCGTCAGTGTTGTTGCTTTTTTATTGCCAGAAGTATTCTAGAGACATGTCTACCAATCGATTATACTTTTTAAGTAAAATTTGTGAATCGATGTTCCCAAACCAGGTGGAAAAGAGGCCAATTAATTGTAGTTTTCCAGCTTCTTTTAATTTCGCAACAACACAAACTGTTTCAGAGTAACAAAATAGATCAAAAAAATTTTTACTACCGTAATTAACGTTGTATAAACCGCCCTCGTGTATAAACCGCACCCCTCTTTTTCGCCCTTTAAAAAAACAAAAAAACAAAAAAACAAACAAACACTTTTTTTTTTTCGTCCGCGGGAAGAATTTTTTAAATTTTTTAAATCATTTAAATCATTGATTTTACTGGCTTTTACGACACAAAGTAAGCCGACGAAAAGAAAGAAATGAATGAAGAAAATGATTGCCGACACCACCATGGCAGCATTTGAGGAACATAAGAGACAGATTGAGGGAGAGAGAGAGGGGACAAAAGGCATGCCGACGGAAAGCAAGAAATGAATGAAGAAAATAATTGCCGATACCACCAGCGTTTGAGAAAAACAGAGACATCGCGAGAGAGAAGCGAAAACAATCGCTGATATTTAATAATTAGGCTTTTAATTTTATAACAAAAAATAAGCCGACGGAAAGAAATAAAATATGAAAACTAAAAGTAAGATTCAAAGTTATCACTGATACAAATTAGTACGGCACATCGCGCCAGGAAACAAAGACGTCTTGTGATAAACAAAAATCACAATCTAAAACAGTAAAAGCAGTAACGACTAACGATCATTGCATGCGCCAGCCCAGCAAGAATTTTATTCGGCTGTGAAATAGCCTGCTATTGTATTACCGTAGCTTGATCAATCGAGCGGGACGCCGGCGGAGGTAGACAGCCATATTGTTTTTATTGTTATTGGGAGATTAACTCAACACAAAAGGTTGGTGAGTCTTAGCAATGTTTAACATGAAACAATGAGATCTCGGACAAAACATAGGGAACCTTTTGACTGGGATAGCGTCAGTCTATGTCTAGTACACGTCTCTTTTGTCCTTCTCTCCAGTTGGTTACGGATTAAGAGGAGATCGGACTTGTCTAGGCACGCCCGCGGCTAGGGGTGGCTACGGTGTGCGATGGGCTGCCAAATACCCGCTCTAGAAAGCGTGGCTTCTCGGCCAGAATGTGCCGTCATTCCACTGATATTTCTCATTAAATTTAGTTTACTTATTAAATAATAATAACACCGGTGGAATAAGTAAAACAACATTAGAATAGACGGACTTCACACAATTTGCACTAGATCTAGAGTCTATGATTAGTCTAAGTTACACAAAAAAAATCGTAAGAATGACCTAGGCTCACATCAATACGAGTCATTGAATTAATAATAGTATTTTAAAATTATAGAACATAATCCCCCTTTTCGAGAAGTCTCTGAATAAAATGTTATTTATAAATCATCAAATCTATCTCTTTAAATTAAAAAAACATTTTCCCCTTTATTTTTTTAAGAAAGGAGGTTGATTCATGATTATAATTTTATTCAATTATTGAAAGAGCTCTGAAGACGAGACTATGTATCATGTAACCGTACCGAAACACACTCGAAATCCTAACGCCCACCACCCGACATTTATTAAGAATCGACAAACATCTCTCTTCAGGATAGTTGAAATCATCAATCAACCAGAAATATTACAATAATAATAGTTCACAAAATAAAATATTGCATATTTGTAGGTTGATGACAAGTATTTATATACAAAATCTCGCTAGAAAGACAAACGATTTTTCCATCGTCACGTAATTTCTTTATACCACTACACATATTATTACACATGGGGCAACGCACATTCTTATCCACCGCACGTACGTCAACACTCCCAACACAATAATGATCGACTCGGTAGTGACAGAGCACAATTATGGGCCCCAAATTTCACATTTCGCATCATAGGAATTACATGAAAATTATCAGATCAAGATTAAAATATAACATTCACATTAGATATATTTTTTCTGATGTTAGAACTTCCAATGGATGATTTGAAAAGCGTTGAAAACGAGTGTCACTTTCAGGACGATGGTTTCTAACTAAACCAGGAACTTCAGGATATTTGTTGCACATCATTTTGAAGCTTATATTTTCCTCTACATAAAAATATGACGTAGTAAGGAATTTCCTGCGATAACCAATGCAATGACAAATCTGCATTTCGGGGGACATCCCCCCATCGATCCTCTCCTAAGCGCGTGAGCACTCTCTGTGACGTGACACAATTTGACCGCTGCTGAACGCGGAGATTGTAACATACCTGGAATTTTCAGCATGATGCATGTCTGTATGCGTGTATAAACCGCACCCCGACTTTTGATGTTTACCGACGGTAAAAAAAGTGCGGTTAATACACCGTTAATTACGGTATACAGGATAATGTAAATATGTTGGAACGGATTGATAATATCAAAATATTAATACAGTAGTTGAAACCAATCTATTGACAGTTCATTATACATGTATATGGAAAGCTGTCTATATACATGTACCAGGAGCGACATGGCTTAATATAATCTAATTCATTTTTTCTCGCAGGAACATCTGTCTCTCCCTAAGACCCGGCACCAATCCAGACAACCTCCTGTTGCTATGGCGACACGAGTGTGAGTGGGTGTACGGTCAGCGGCTGGTCAGTCCGGTCGACTTTGACCGTTATCAGCTGGCTTTCGTGACCGCGGCTCGCAAGGAGTTCACCGCCGAAGAACCGGTAATGTCAAATAATCTTTTTCAAACACCTTGCATGCAATTACTTTTCATTCTGCCATGTTTGCATGAATCATTGTCACACATTTAGAACAGATTCCTTTTTTTTTCCATAGATACATACAGCTTTATTTATAATCCGTCATTGTTAGCAACTGATCATCAGCACTTTAATTCCAATTTTGTGATTCTTTTTTCAACACCACACTACAATTTCACTATACTACCTTGTTGCTGCAAGTTGGTGCAATCTCATTTGTTATGTACAGTTCATACACTGTATATATTGTGTACTTCATGCCACATATATGTAGTGCTTTTGCCAACCAAACAAGACTACCATATTTAATGAGTATATATTAGCTTATTGTGTATGTTTCAAAGTCTTATGGAATTTTGGTTGTTATCAAATTCATATACATTTAGATGCCATTTCACCTGCATGTACTTGCATAATCACTTTTACTATCAAACACAAATTGTATAGCATAATAATATGACCAGTTACATGTGTTTAATCATTGTGCCACATATTGATTCATGTCTTCACATTTATCAAGAGTTTGCATTTTTGTTCTCATCCTATTTATTCAGAGCTTGCAAATGCACGCATCACATTGCAGTGATAAGAATTTTAGTCGATATAGATAAACTATGGCCTTAAAAGCTGTATTATGATTGATGTCTGCAGCCGGAAGTAATAATGTTCATCCAGTTTAAAATAGACAACTGCAACTACTTCTTTCTATTCCATTTCATGACATTCACATGTAGAATACACACTTAAAATATAGATAGAAGTGTTGATTGTCGATAATTATTTTACATGTATATTCCATTTCACGTTTACAATATGCATATTTACTTGCATGACCACCTATATTCATCTCTTTTCATTGTAATGCACCCACATTTTTTATGCCTCCGCTACAAAGTAGCCGGAGGCATTATGTTTTCTGGTTGTCTATCCGTCCGTCCGTACCTCCGTACGTACGTACGTCTGTACGTCCCGTTCTCGTGATCGCGTTATCTAAAGAACCGATTGATGGATTACCGCCAAACTTGGGTCATGTATGTATCTTGCAGAGCCAATGAACTGATTAGATTTAGGGGTCACGAGGTCAAAGGTCAAAGGTCACAGGGCTCATTATGTATGCAAAAATAGCTCGTGATCGCGTTATCTCAAGAACCGATTGATGGATTACTGCCAAACTTGGGTCATGTATGTATCTTGCAAAGCCAATGAACTGATTAGATTTTGGGGTCACGAGATCAAAGTTCAAAGGTCACAGGGCTCATTATGTATGCAAAAATAGCTCAGGGTCGCATTATCTCAAGAACCCGATTGATGGATTACCGCCAAACTTGGGTCATGTATGTAGATTTGATTAGATTTTAGGGTCGTGAGGTCAAAGGTCATGGGGCTCATTATATATGCCTATAAATAGCTTGTGAACGCATTATCATTAGTACCGACAGATGGATTGCAATCAAACTTGAATTTAAAAAATTGCTGTATGGCGGAGGCATCAATTTCGACTGTGTGCAGTCGAAGTTCCATCTAGTTCATACTACATTCTCTATAATATCATCCTGTATATCGTTTGCCATTTTTAAAGTCTGAATCATATAGCCCAGGCCGCAATGCACGATGCGTTATGAAAGGAGAGAAAGTGGTATGATTATATGTTCTGTTTGTATGATTGTGTGCTTTGCTGTGCTTTTTAATAACATCATCTAATAGTGAATTGATACTTGTTTGTATTTTTCACAGGTTTATTAAAAGTTTTAATTGTAAGTGGGTGTCACACCTGAAAGTTGACTGAAAATTACTTGTAACTTCAGGAAATCACATTTAAATGTCTTGATTTTTGTTAACCTTTCTCTTGAAAGGTCTTCTCTGGTTGTACATGTATGTAGTAGACCTATTATAAGCATAGAAGCTGAATATTATTCACACATTTTTTTTAATGTCTATAATTGTCTGTATTTTCTGATTTTATCTTTAAAACTGAAGTATCTCTTTTTCAAACTCTGGAAAATTTTTCATTTTATCTATAGCCCTGGTTGGTAGTCTTTGGTTGTATATAAATCTGTAATGCACAGAAGTTAATGTTCAGTCACATTGTTTGGGGAAAGTCTAAAATTGTCTGTCCTTTCAGATTGTATCTTTAAAGGTAATGCAAAGTTTTGGGAAATTTTGAAATTTGATGGATAGTAATTCTTTAAATTTTTGATATATTTGGATGCCCCTGTGGATGTATTATAAGCACTAAAAAATTTAGCCCCTAAAACACTTATGCTTTCGAGCAAATTGAATAATCAAAATTTACTGGTGCTCCCGGTAAATATTAAATTATTTCAAATAGCGCCTAAGGCCATTCCATGGTAGCTGCGACCATGAAAATCTCAGAATATGCAGTTCTGATATATAATTTCCAAACGGGAATAGCAAATCGGTCGATTATAGTCAAGAAACACTGTTTTAAAGCTAAAGTAATATCAGTCTTGAGAGGGCGCTATACAAAATAAAGAGCTTATTATTTACAATTTCATCACTTTAAACTCGATTTCAACCGCGACAATGATCATTGGATATTGTAAAATCGCATATGCTTCCAATATGTTCATTTGAACCAAATTCATAACCCCATACCAAAACTTTGTAATACCTTTAAATCTGAGGTATCTCTTTTTCCAGTGTATATTCCATTGGTAGTTCCTACTAATGGCAAAATGTCATGGCATGAAAAGATGCGATGGAATGCAAAAGTGAATGACATCAGTGAATAAGAACTTGTAATTTGACACGTTTTGATGACATTTTTATTGGTGATTATTACAAGCTCTATGTCCCAATGACATGGTTCTACCTTCATGTCATGAAAATATGAGTTTTCAACAATTATGCACTTTGCGTTCCAGACCGTGTCTTTTCATGCCTCTTCATTCTGCTGAGTTACCAAATAATAAAAGAAAACTCTGAATTGTAATAGTTTTTATTTGTTTTTGTTGTTGTATAATTTAGGGAATGGTTGTCCTTGCAGTTTTTGAACTGGTGTCTGGGATGGTTGACATAACTTATGAAAATATGTAATAACCAACAAAGTCATGGAGATTGATTAATGTCTCACTCGCTCCCCCTTCTCACCAAAATATTACTTACATTTTCAAATTCATTTATATTATTAACTAAGTTTTTTAAGCAACTTTGAAAGTTGAAATGAAAAGAATACAACATTTGTTCCATTGATTGATAGATAGATTAATGTGTTTTTTTTTTCTTCCTCTTTACTGACATGAACTTCTAGGGTACTATGTAAGCAAGAATATTGGTAGGCAACCAGTGGGCAAAAGGATCTTGTAATAGAGGATTAATGTATTGTTTAAGGGAAACAATGAGCTTACTTACATATGGGGATGTGGTAATTGAGTATCAATTTCTAAATGGCACTGACCTACTTTCAATTTTGTGTCCTATTTTTTAAATTCCTGTAACAGAGAATGGGTTAGTAACTTATTGTCTAAATTGTCTGTCTATGAACATTCACTAATCATCCTTCTTTCATTGTTGTCCCTTCCCTTGTCCTACCCATAGCTCCAGCTGACCATCTCGCCTGACCAGCCTCTCTTTAGCAACCTCGTCCAGCAGGACTCTGGCATAGTCACCGCCGGTGGGTACCGCAGCTCCCAACAAGCCACCAGCAGTACCACAGGGTCGGAAGTGGAGAACACCGACCAGTACCAACCGTGCTCGGAGGTCGCCAGCGTCCAGAGGCTACTCCAGGATGCGGTGGAGGAGTACAACAAGGGACATCCGAAGATCAAGCTGACTCTGTATAAGGTAAGAAGTCAATGTTTAAGGTTAAATGGATAGACACTCTGTTAAACAATGTTCATATTGTGAATTCAGAGAGGACATAGAAGGAAGGGAGAGAACTTCTAGGGGAACATGTTCTGAAGTTCATTAGGATGGTGCTAAATGGTACCTTCACTTACACCATCATTGTCTCAACATCCTTTTGTCTTTCAGCAGATGATATTTTCATATTTAGTATGAAAACAGAAATTCAACTTCTATTTTCTTTGGATAGCTTGGTCAATTGCATTTTAACTAATTGCTGATTGTGAAGGCAACTAATCTTTAGTATAGGTTCCTGTGTTCAATCTTTTCACCTAATATTCGAGACAAATGCGATGAGTTCTTACCGTGCCGAGGATAGTTTATATCTCTGCTATACTCCGAACATCCATATATGACCTGAACAGAGGTATGATATGGGTGAGAAAAAAAGGACGAAAAGTTGGCAGAAATATTTCTGCCTTTCTTTTGAAGTTATGGTGGGCCTTCATTAACATCTTACTTATCAAGTCGCCTTTAACCGGTACTTAATTCCAAATTGATGATTTCTTTTCTTTATACAGGAAACCATCCAGCGTGTCTGTCGTCTGGCCCGCATGATGATGTCAACTCACGAGGTGGGCCACGCCCTCCTGGTGGCAGATGGTAACCCAGGCCTCAGCAACCTCTTTGCTCGTCTCGCAGCCAGCCTGTGTGGGTTCAGTGTGTCTGAGATCAGTGCCGCCCCTGAGGCATCGTCCAGGAACTACAAGATAGATCAGTTCAAGGCTGACCTTGTGGCTATGTACACCAAAGCAGGAGTCAAGGTTTGTTTTCTTTCAATTTTTTGCTTCAGAGGTTCTAGAAAGAAAAATTATTCTGAACATTAAGCAGTTCAACAAACTACTTTGAAAATCAATTTTAAAAAAGGAGATTATTTCCAATTCTATCAACAGTACTGGAGATAGTTCAACGTCTAAGTTTAAAAGGCACAGTTGATCAATGTCTGTTACTTTCCAGCATTTCTGCATCAGTAGAGCTTTGTTACGATAACAGTGTAATTTATTTGGAGGTGGTAGAAGTGGATAGTGGATAAGTCATCAGACTTTAGACCATATTTGTATGGGGTTCAATTCCTGTAGCACTTAATGTATGTCCTTAATCTACATGTACATTTGTCACTTTCTACCCTGGTAAAGTAAATTGATACCCAATAAAAATTGAATGCTTGAGCACTTAAGTCTTTCGAATGATGACGTTAAAGGTCGGTCCCCAGACGTAAATAATCATATCTGATTGATACACGTCTGTAAAATCCCAATTACACACACACACACTTTATGAAGGCTAGGCCAAAGGCAGGGTAACAGATACTGTAGTATTCAATCTTTCTACCTTTAGTAAAAAGCACTATATCAGTTTTATTATTATCATTATCATTTTATATTTTACAGGGTGAGAAGCTACTGCTCCTTCTGACCGAAGAAGACCTCCACGAGGAAGACTTCCTGGTGTACGTTGGTGAGTTCGTCGTGACCGGTGCCATCACTCATCTCTTCTCGAGTGAGGAACAGACGACCATCATCAACTCCATACGCACCGAGGTCACAGCCGCAGGGCTCACCTATACACGGGACACAGCTTGGAACTTTTTCCTCAAGTAAGAACTCGTCTTGATATTACATGTTTTATGATGACTTTTACAACATTTAGGATCCCTTTATTTTTTCATAACAAAGTTGATTTCTTGAAATGTAATATATCACTATATAGATTGTCAATGAAGAGGGCAGCATTGTTTTTCCAAATTACTTTATAATTGTGAACATACATATAATACCAACCAAGGTTTATAACAGTGAAATAACAAAGTGATCTGTTAAAGGCATCATTTAACAATGTTAAATCTGAGATGCACTGCCCTACGTGTTATCAGTGTCTGTGATATGGTGTAATATTGAAGCCCTAAAAACAAAAAATCGCGCTTCAAAATGATCAAGAAGGGCCTCAAAAAAGTAAAAGTCTTTGAGTGACTGGTTTTACCAATACTCATTTTCCCCAATAGACTGTAGTGTTATGAAAACCGTTAGGAAAACACACAATTTGGTTTTGATTTCCAATCATAAATATCTTGATAATCAGACAGGCGATCGGCTTGTAAAAGTCATGGGGTTCCTGACTGACCTAAAGGTTTATAATTATCATTGCAGCATGAGCTAAATCCAGGATTTGTTTCAGAATCTGAGACAAAGTTACCGGATCCCTTTAATGTAAGATCAAGAAGGCTACATAAATGAGCTCTGTTAGTGAGCAAGAAGCAGTGATCCAGCTTATTCCCATTGTCTTACCCTAAAACCTTACACATTTCTTGAGAATACATGTACTGTAGCTGTACATTATTTAGCCTTCAATGAAATTGACCTGTCGTAAGTCCAAAGCACATGATTGAAATGAAAAGAGTTAACCAGCTCCTGACTCATTCAAATGACTTTTAACCCTTACTAGGACTGTGAGGAACAACTTCCGGGTGGTTCTGATCTCCGCCGACACCGGCCATGACTTCCAGCGACGTTGTAGAGAGTACCCCGCCCTGACAGAGCACCTCAACTGCTACTGGTATCAGCACTGGACCAGGGAGAGGCTTGTAGACCATGCTATGGCTTACCTGCAAGGTATGGTACTCTTGTGACTGAATTGTCACATGTAGGTGATCAGTTAACCGACATTAGCTTAGGCAACAGTTGATCTCTTGGCTTTATCTTATAGAAACATAGGAATAGGGCTTAGTTTCTGATTTGTTGTCAGGTTAGTTTTAGCATTAGGGGTAGAGTTAGGGTTTGGTGTGATGTTAGGTCTAGGGTATAAGTTGTGACTTTGGTTAATGTTTGAAATTGGCAGCTTGACAAGTGTCGCTGGACCATATGTATTGCAATCTGTTTTCCATCTTATTCTTTGACATGTGAGGAATCTATCTGGAGGCAAGAATAACTCAAAAGCTCCTTTACAATCTTGAGCTTTTAATTGAAATGAAGCATAATTTTATGAGTTCCCTGTCTCATGAGTTGTTAATTTAATGATGAAATCATTCAGAACTTTGGAAACTGTCATCATATAGAGAAACACCAATCCAACATTCTGACTGTTGTTTTATATTCTGTACTCCTACCCTTCATGACGTAATTTTGGTATTTAACTTGGCAATCATAGTTTTCCAAAATAATTTTTTTTTTTAATGTCTCTAAAAGAAAGAAAAAAATGATTGATTGATTTGTTAGTTTCTTTGGTTCATTACTTGTAGTTATCTAATAATGAACCGAAATATATTATTTTTTTATTGTTAAAATGTAAAAGACCTTACACATTTTACAAATTTACAAATTTTGTTAAATTTATTTATGTCTCAATGAAATAAATTTGATATTGTTCAGGTACCGAAGGGATGAACAACATCCAGCAAGAGAACCTAGCCCATCTCCTAGCAACCATGCATCTTGCTATCAGACAGCTGGATGGAGAGGAGAAAGGACCAGGGAGATACAAGCATCTCACCAACACTACCTATGAGAAGTTTGTAGAAAGGTGAGTCTAGAGGATGATGTTGATGATGATGATGTAGAGGAGGAGAGGGAGGAGAAGATGACGATGATGATGATGATGGTGGTGATGAGGAGGAGGAGGAGGAGGAGGAGGAGGAGGAGGAGGAGGAGGAGGAGAAGAAGAAGAAGAAGAAGAAGAAGAAGAAGAAGAAGAAGAAGAAGAAGAAGAAGCAGAAGAAGAAGAAGAATGATGATTATGGTGGTGGTGATGATGGTGAGGAGGAGGAGGAGAATAATGATTATGGTGGTGGTGATGATGATGATGATGATGATAACAATGATGATGATAACAATGGATGCTGGAACTAGAAGCACATAGATATGTTAAATCTTAATTTGATTTGCGCATAGTAAGAATGGGGAATTTTATGCCATAATGGCGTTGAGATATTATATTACAATGAGAAAGCCCGCTAGTAATCGCATGAGACCTCGACTTAAAATTTATTTTGTAGCGCAATTTTGAATGAGATCAGAATTCCAGAGACAGAGATTATAACTTTGAATCCCTTGTAATTGCAATATTTTTTTCTCTCCAGGTTTCTATCGATGTACAAGCAGCGACAAGCCAAGATCCATGAAGAGCATCTGACAGTCACCAAGGCTTTACACCACATCAACAGAGAGAACAAGCTGGCCATGAGACTCCAGAAACAACTGGAACACGAACTTGTTGTACTGGAAGAAAGGAAAGAAGTAAGACAATATCATTCATGACCTTTTGCTTCTCAGAGTGTAAATTCATTGTAAAAAGTAGTTGGTGTTTGGTATCTTTCACCCCCAAAGAGCTGTGATAAAATCCAACATGGAACATCTTTTTGAAACTGCAGAATTGGTAATTTGCCTGTGAGTAAATTTGTCGTAGATATGTGGCAGTTGATATTTATTACACACTTTGTGAGATAGGGCCCAGACCCCCCCCCCCAGAGCTGAAAGCTGTAGATTTAAACAATGCTGTCTGTGAAATATTGTTTATGCTAGAAGATACAATGTGTAGGAGATAGATATCTGTTTGTTAGATTCACTGACATATGTTTTGTTGTGTTTTTTATCTGACAGGGAACCATCAAGCTACTGTCACAGATTGGTCAGGATAAGGCCATAGCAGGACAACAGGTGAAGATTGTCCAGAAACAACTGGACAGTCTGCTCAAGCTCAAACAGGCCCTCCCAAAGTACGCCCTAGCCCACGAGAGGGCGGTCTACAAGACTGTTGCAGTGGTTGCAGACACCAAGAAGGTAGTCCAGACGTTGGATGTGACCAGTCTAGGAGAACTGAGAGGAATGCACAAACCTGATGTAGACATTGAAGATCTGCTGGCTTCCATCATTATGATACGTAAGTAAAGACTTTCCCATTAACTGTTCAGATGTAAGTTCTAATATCGAGTGCAGTGGATGTTTAAGAGGGGGTATGGTGGAGGGTTAGGTGAATAGGTAACATTTTATAACATGTATGAGTTGCAAGAGTAATGTTTCAAATTTTTGTATCATAGAACACATCTGTAAATGAATAAGTGTCTTGTGATCTTGAGGAGAATATATTCATTTTATTTCTTTATCTATTTATTTATTTATTCATTCATTCATGGCTTAGTACAAATCGTGATTAGCAGCCAATCACTGAATTGTTCACAATCGACAGAAACATTTGAAAATACATAGAACATGATATTGCAAATAGTAAAATTATACAAACACCATGGAATCAGTTTTGTAATTGTGTGTTGCAATTACTTAACCATTATTTAATCCTTTATGAGTAAATACACTGTATATTGATCTTTAATTTTCCTCACAGTGAAATCTCCCTCATCTGACTTGACTTGGAGCAAAGGAGCTAAACGGCAGATGGCAAACATTGAAAGGTACAGATTACATCCTTGATGAGTACTGTGTTGAATAGAAACCACGTCCTGTACTCATTTCTCATTTCAAAAATACAAACACAACATTACATTTCCACAAGCATAACTCAATTTTTTCGCTCCTAATTCCTCTGGATATTTGAGAAAAAAGGAGTTGGGTTCTCTATGTTATATGATGACACATATTTTTCCCATATATATATATATATATATATATATATATACAAATGCTATTAGGTCATTTTTAACAAAGATTTTTATGCCTCCGCTACAAAGTAGCCGGAGGCATTATGTTTTCTGGTTGTCCGTCCGTCCGTCCGTACGGGGTCACGAGTTCAAAGGTCACATGGCTCATTATGTATGCAAAAATAGCTCGTGATCGTGTTATCTCAAGAACCGATTGATGGATTACCGCCATACTTGGGGCATGTATGTATCTTGCAAAGCCAATGAACTGATTAGATTTTGGGGTCACGAGGTTAAAGGTCAAAGGTCACAGGGCTCATTATGTATGCAAAAACAGCTTGTGATCACACTATCATTAGAACCGGTGGAAGGATTACCATCAAACTCAAAACATGTATGTATTGCAGAGCAAGTGAACTGATTAAATTTTAGGGTCATGGGGTCAAAGGTCAAAAGTCGTGGGGCTTTTTTATGTATTAAAAAATAGCTTGTGATCGCATTATCTTTAGAACCGATAGACAGATTACCATCAAACTCAAGACATGTTTATGTATCTTTCAGAGCCAATGAACTGATTAGATTTTAGGGTCATGAGATCAAAGGTCAAAGGTCATGGGGCTCATTATGTATGCATATAAATAACTTGGGAATGCATTATAATTAGAACCGACAGATGGATTACTATCAAACTCAGGACAGGAATTTATCTTGCAGAGCCATGTATATGAAAAATAGCTTGTAATCACGATATTCTGAGAACTCGTTAATGGATTACTATCAAACTTGAATATTAAAAACTTCTTCCGTTTTGGTTTGTAAAATCGCTCTATGGCGGAGGCATCATTTTCGACTGCGCGCAGTTGAAGTTCCATCTAGTTTCGTAATGTACCTGTACACGGACTACAGAGGCTCAAAAAAAAAAAATTGAAATTTTTACCGTACTATTGATTTTTTGTCACCTAATGATCCAGGATTCCTCAGATTCTTTTTAATATCATTTTAAAACCAAAAGAACATAGAAGAGAGTGTGTGGGTTAAATTCATTTTACTTGGTGATAGTTTCAAGAAACTACTGAAAGGGTATATGACTTCAAGGTTCTAGGTTCAAGGCCTTCTACTTGTTCTTTGTGACAATGCCAGACTTTTAAGGATTTTCTTTTTAAAGCGACTTTGAAATGTGCATATCACTGTTCATGAAATTGGTTTATGTTCTTTGCAACTCCATCATTCTTTTTAAAAATATTTTTAAAATACAAATTTCAGATTCAATGAGGAGCTTGCTTCCTTTGATGACTCAGAGCTTCCCGAGTCCACTCTGAACCTGGTGGAACCCTACCTCAAGAAGTCCTCCTTCCAGGCTAAGAACATGCTGAGGAAGAACAACAATGCTGCTGCTGCCTCTCTCTGTAACTGGGTACGAGGGGTCTGCAGGTGAGTTGATCTTGGTCAATACAAAGTTATTTGTGAAAACATTTCTGCACATGTACCTGGCAATTGTAAGAAAATGAGGTTAGAATAGCTCCTGGATGTGTAAAATGACCTCTCTAATGTATCTTAGCGAAATTTTGTGGCACAAAAAGACGCGTCCTGAAAGCAAAAGACATAATAGTTAATGGCATTGGTGAATAAAAACTTGTCTTGACATTTTTTCTGTAATATAGTCTTATCAAGGTAGATAATTACTAGCTCTGTGTCCTATTTACATGGTTCTACCTTCATGGCTGAAAAATATGACTGTCAACAATTTTGCATTTTGCCTTTGGGGTGATTATCATAAGTCCAAAGCCAACTGAACCAAAGTAATATATTTTGTATTGACTTCTCATTTCTGAAGAGGATTGCTCAGCCATGGAACATTCGGAACATTCTGTTCTTGTATAGCACATGTAATGGTTTGTAGATTCTGCGCCTTCCAAAGGGTTTTAGAAAGTATTAGCCTGGCGGCCTTGCTCTGGCAGCCATTACACAGTGATTCTAGAAATTATTTCAATCAAGTACTCACTTAGTACGCCTGGGTCAAGGGTGGCAAATGTAGATTGATGTCTTACTCAAGGATTCAAACTTTTGACCTTCACATCCCCAGTCAAGAGTTTTGACCACTCAATGATATCATCTCAACTTACTGTACTATCGAGAATCAAACTGTACTTATTAACCGTGACCTCTGACCTGCCTTCTAGATATCACCGTCTCATGATCTCCAAGGTGAAGCCGCTTCACAGGAAGGTTGAAGAGACGAGAGTAGCCATCGAGGAAGCGGAACACAAACTCTCCATGCTGGAGAATAAGAAGAAGGCTCTAGAGGAGAGACTTCTGGATCTTGCGCTTAGCTTCGAGAGTGCCACGGTGGACAAGAATGACCAGGATGACTTGTCCAGAAAGATGACCAAACAGCTGGACACTGCCAATAGATTCAGACATGTCAGTTTATGTTAGATCATCCTTTTGTATATGTGTACTTCCTAATAAGTATGTTTCTTTATGGATCAAGTTTAAAAGGTCACGTATTTGTACATACCAATTTGGGGAACTAAAATTGCAAACTCCTAGTTTTATATCTCACAAAAAGCAGTAAAACCAACAACAGTTAATTGTACCATTTATTAATAGTGTAAATTATCTCAAACACCTTCCCAACAGTACAGATGCTGTTTAATCTGATCGTGCTTCAGCAACAGTTCTTGATGGTAAATTTCTAATAGTAGTGAAATTCCAAATTTAAACCATTGACCCAACATTATATATGTACATACATGTAACCCTAACCCTAAATTATCTTTTACAATCAGAGCCTTGAGCAAATGTAGTATCACCATCCTTTCTTTCATTATTGTTTGAGGATATGTTTCTGTTTATTTTCTGTTCTCATGACTGTTTCTCATATTTTATAAATTTATTCTCCTAGATCCTGGCAATGGAGCATCAGCATTGCATCCAGATCTGCCAGTCCCTCCCCCAGCGAGAGTTTGCCATCTCCGGTGCAATTGCCATGGCAGGGGCCTTCACGACCTACCTGGGACCCTACGACCCCAAGTTCCGCCGATCCGTCCTAACGGTCCATTGGCCACTGTGTCTTCAAGAGAGAGGTGTTCCTCTCGTCATTGATGCCATAGATCCTATGAAAGGTGAGGATATTTTCATTACATTCTAACCTTCTGCCGAAGATTAAAACTGGTGTGTAAATGTTCAGAGGAAGAAGCAGTATTTATGTGAAACACGTACAACGAAAATTCGAAGTAGAATCTATTTGACATAGTGGCAATTTTCGAAGGGCCGGGCACCCCATCAAAATATACCCTAATACTAATTAATACAAATCTACACCAATACTAATTAATACAAATCTAGTAATTTATATCTTGTTCTAGAAATGTACCATTATTCAGCAGAATTGAAAGTAGTACTTAGGATAAAAGTGGCTTATTGTTTTTTTTAATATTTTTAATGCATGAGAATAGTCACTTATTGCCCCTGTATGCAAATTTTCAGCTTGTTTTTATTGGACTAACAGGACCCGGTTGCATAAAACTTATCATTGATGGTAATTTTGCCGTCAATGTCAATGTCAAACTACCATGGCAACATCACTCAACAGCCAATCAAATCAAGGTTTTCATGGAAGTTACCATTAATTGCAAAGTTACCATCAATTTTGGGTTTATTCAATGGTGCCCTGGAATTAGCATTTTTCTGTGATACAAGAGAGTGATTGGCATATTAATTACAGAGGACCCTTTTGTTTTTCAGAAATAAAAATCTCAGTTCTTAGTAGCTTTCTCTGTTGAGTATTAGTGCTGAGGAATGTACATGTGCATGTTTATATTGTATGCTTTTGATGATAAATTTATATGGGGTTCGCATCTTGTGTTGCATAGGTTGGATTGTTGAATGGGCAATCCATACATCCCCCAAGACCCGTGCCAACACCGGAATGGGTAGCGCCCTCCCACCATTAGACTTTGGCCAGCGAGACAGCGAAGGAACTCCAGCGCAACGCCAAGAAGATGACAGCAAAACACCGGTGAACGAAGGAGAGACAGAGAATGAAGGACAGACGGAGAATGAAGGAAAGACAGGAGAAGAGGATGGAGAGAAGAAGGAAGTGGAAGGAGGGGATGAAGGAGGAGAGCATGATGGGAAGAGTCAAGAGATGAAGGAAAAAGAAGAGGAGATGAATGCCTTACTATCTCAGACACAAGGTACAGTACACGATTACAGGCAGTATACATGTGGTTTATAAAAATTGTCACCTTTAACTAAAGCCAAGATCTACCGATGATCGAAAGAACAAGACATTAAAGAAAAGAAAACATGTAGGAAAATCAAATAGATTGAAATGAAAGGGAGGAAGAAATGAAATTAAAACTTGGAGAGCAAGGGGTAATGCAACCAAGAGTTTTACCACTTCAGTATGTTAATTTTTCTCTCTTATCAGCCAAGGCATCTTATTCATCCCAATGTTTTCATGCTCGGTGAAGAAAAGGGACCACATCCATTCTGCATACTTGGTATTCATTATGCTTTTTTTCCTCTTACAGAGGGCCAAGACACACCACGTAATGAGCAACCTGCAGCACCAGCGGCCGAGGATCCCCCGCGAGGCTTCACAGCCCTCAGTGAGATCGCAGAAAGCCAGCATGCTTATGATGTAGATGCATTCCCTCAGATAGGGAGCGCAGAGTACCAACGCTACGTCCAGTCGCTCATCAAACTGCTGGTGGGAGAGAAGTGTGTACACGATTGGGGAACCAAAGGTAAGTCTGAATACATTCTATGGGCTGTGTTCATATCTTAAAGATCTGTTGCAGTTATTAAGAGAGTATAGATTTCAATACAGTTTGTAATCCTTCACTGAAAAGTGTGAACATAGCTCAGGAATCCAAGGTTCGTTTGTATACAATTTTAGAGCTGTGTTCACATCTAAATGAGATTTGGCAGGGTTAATCTGACAGTGTACATGCTGTTTGTGAATAGTTAAGTCTTCTAGTTCAGCTTCTTGTTGAAGAGCAGTGTGAACCAAAGGAAAGTCTGTTCACTTTCTGGGGCTTGTGTTCACATGTACCGGTACACAAATAACTGTTTGAAGAGATTATTTTGGCTGTGTTCACATCTACCTTGGATCTTGTGGTGTTATTGTGACAGTATCAACTGCAATGTTGTTTGTGATCATTTCAGGCCATGTGTAAACTGCTAGTTTATGAAAGTTGTCACAAATGGAGAAAAAAAATAGAATGTGTGTAGGTTTACATTTGGTGTTTGGGCTGTTTTCCCATCTACCATAGATCTGGTAGTTGTAATAGTCTATATCGTATACATGTACATGTGCAGATTTGAATGCAGTTTCTGGTCAAACTACTAGATGGAAAGAAGTTTATGATTGGCTGGAGAAGCAAAGCCAAGTTTGGGTACTTTCTGATCTACCTGAGATCATGAAACGTCAGTACTGAAATAGAATGTAGTTTCAAACGCAGAGTGTAACCATCTCAGTTGCTGTTTGTATTTTGTGGTATTTTGGTGGTTTTTTGGTGGTCCTTTTGAGGAAGATTGCAAATTGTGTAATGTAATGGATTATTAGCAATATTTATTTATCATGTAGCCATTAGTGGTAGCTACATGTACATCTACATGTATCTAGCATATAGCTACATTTGTATATCATTTTACCATTGCATTGCATTGGCATTATGATATTGATTACAATACATGTACATACATGTACTAGAAGAATGGCACACAGACATACATGTACATGTACATTTTTGTAGATGTACTAGTACCTTGATTCCTTTTAACACAATTAGTTAAAGCCTGTCTGCACTTGTTTGGCCAGGAGGGATTAGACCTCCCAGTGTGGTCACTGACAGGTGGTTATCTCATCAACTCAGCTCTCAATTAACATAAGAAAAAGGGGATCATGGGGGACCAACGGGCACCGCTTAGGCATTGTTTGCTATATAGAGGGAGCAAGTAGCTACAAGTAGTGGAGTGGGGCTTTAAAATGTCTTCTTTTTCTTATTTAGGACTGAGCTTGAGACAGATGGAGAACCTTGCCATCCAGAAGTCGTCATGGCAACGACCTCCGTACCTGATTGACCCCGACATGGAAGGCGTGCGTTGGTTACGAAGAATGATCTACCAGGATAGACTCGTCAACATTGATATGCAAACAAGGTGAGTAAATCAATATCATTATTCTCTCATCAAATTGCTCGCCTCGCACTTTCCAAAATACATAATAGTACAGGATACAGTATTGCTTGGAATAAAGTATACACTCTTTAACTGTGTCTCATGTGACTGCATGTATTATTCCATAGACTTTGGAGTTAGGGTGTCTACTTTACTGCAAGCAATACTGTATGCCATAGTCTGTGTAATATTTAGTATAATTAAATTTTCTTTGATAGTTTTAGTATTTGTGCTGTATTGCCAAAAGAGCTGCCCACTAGGTTTGTAATGCAATTATTTGCTCCCCATAAGATTGTATTGTATAGACAAATGTAGATGTGCATCCTGAATGCAGAGGATTGCACTTCAGTATTTTTCGTCTCTCTAGACCCTGTAGCAAAATGCATAGATCCCCATGTGTTTTTAACTTTTGTAGAGGAAGTTGGAGAGTTTCTTGTAGACAAGCAAAATTGCCATGTAGATGGAGAGAAGCAAATTACCTTGTAGAAAGAGAGAAGCAATTAAGTTACCTTGTAGATAGAAAGAAAACAAAGTTGAAGAAGGAAAGTACTTGTAGTTAGACTGTAGAATTAGGTCTATGCACATTTAAATATTTTGAAAGTATCATTTTGATGCATAGACTACACTGCTCTCCACACAATGTTTTGAAACCAAGACACATTTTGTTATCCATAGCCTGTCTTGTTAGAGAACAAATTTAGAAACTTAGTTCTTGTATCCAACAACCAATTTATATATAAACAGTTGTCATAGCGCTTCATTTGTGTTTTCTTCCTTTATCTTGTTCATGCATGTCCCATCTTTTCCCTGCTCCATTTGTCACTCTCTTCACTAGATGGTAAGTTTCAGAATTCACAAATATATTTTTTTTCTTCATGAATGTACTTTTCCAACTTGAAAAGATTTGGATTTGGGATTGTGCTGGTTACGGGGTGCATATAATTTGAGTTACATATTTGATGTTGTGTTGGTGTATTGTTTTGTTGGTAGTGGGCATTAAACAAACAAAGTATGCACGGTGTTGAAGAGCTTTGGGTTAGAAAGGGGACTTTTAAAGAAATATTTGAGTACTTATTGAATATGAAGTTGAACTTGACCTCCTCCCCCTTACCCCCAAAAAAAGGGAAACAAAAGAAAAAGAAACGAAATGAAAGGAAGCCACTCAGAGACTCCAAACTTCTTTTCATTTGTGGAAAATCAGAAGCTTTTAATGGGATTGTTGGAAATGTTACAACTCTCTTATTATTTGTCCGATTTACTTCAAATTTTCACGATTCTGTTTCTCATATATTTCTGCTTTCATTCAAATGAACTTATTACAAAGTTTGGATTGCTCTTTAATCATCAGTATCAAATACAATATAATAATTGATATTCAGTTAATATTATTTATAAATCATTATCTCTCTATTTAACTTGATCAGTTTCAATGTTATTGATATTAAGTAATTTTTCTTTCTGAATTATTATATCTCTAATTATCATTGGTCCTGTTTTTGTTTATAGGAGACATCAACAAATCCATGTGTATTCTAAAGACACATTTGAATTGTAAGATCTCTTTGCATGCCATTGCAGGAACTAATATATCTCACTCATACATCTTAATGATTCATCTCACTTTCTTGTAGAACTCACAACTTACATTGGCTTAGATCATTCATTCATTCAAAAACAAAACAGAAATTTAAAGAATACTAGGCAATGAAATAGCATGCTTTTTGGATTTTTTAAAGGAAATCCTCTGAAAGAAGTATTGTGAAATATTTATGGCTTGAAAGATGCCAATGCATGAACTAACATATCTTACGCATCTCATTATCTCATAGTACTCACAACTGACCGCTAGCACATTTAATTTTTAACAAAACAGACATTTTATAGAATGATGGGATTGTGCAAAATTATGTAGCACATATCACAGTTTTTGGAAATCTTGAAGAAGTATTATGAAATATTGATGTCTTGAAAGTCATTGTTGGCTGAAGTGCCTGTATTTTTTGCGTGGAAAGAATATGCTAGATATTCATTCAGTCAAAAGACATTGAAGTAGTGTAATTTTAATGCAAAAGTTATCATTCATTTTATGATCCCGAGTTTCAGGGTAGTTTCCAGTATGCCTTTTAACATGAGCATTCAATGAAGTATTGTTGTTCAAGCCGTACGTGCTTTTAATTCAATTGATTGAGCCTATTAGAACTCTTGGTGGTAATTCATATTGGAACTCGCTCTTCATGAATGGTAGCAGTAGCAACCACACATCATCAGCGATTGATTATCCAACATCTGCACTCCTTTATTTTAGATGCCATCTACACATTCTAGAATTTTTAGGAAACTCACATTTTTCATAATTTTAGAAGGTAGATCCATAAACAGAAAATATAAATGGCCTCCATTATGTAGATGTATATTCTGTTTTGTTTGCATGTGCGTGGTATTTTAGAGAGTTTTTTTTTCTTCTTCAATTTTACCATTTTTGTGTGACCTGCAAAGCGTGCCTGTGCATGTCATTTTTGCACACATTTTTTTTGGTAATGAATTGGGAGTTATTCCTTTCTCCTTTTTAAGCTTCTCCTTTGTCTTCCTCCTTCTCACCTTCCTCCTCCCTTTCTCTTTCCCATCTCTTCCTCTTCTTTTACCACCTTCCCTCTTCCCCTTTGTCCTTCCTCTGTCACTCCCCTCCCTCATAATTTTTGTTAATAAATTAAGACATTCCTTTCTCCTTTTTAACCTTCTCCCTTCTCTTCTTCCTTCTCACTTTCCTCCTCTTCCTTTTACATCTCCCATCTTCTTCCCCTCATTTCTTCCCTGTCCCCCTTCCCCTTTTCTTCTCCCTGTCCTCCTCCCCTTCCCCCACCCCAAGCTATTGTTTATTTGATTCATGCACATGTTACAATAACTAGCACCCTAGAACACAATTGCTTCCTGCACAGAAGCGATAGTTTTTAGTTCATTCTGCACTTTGACTGCGTGAGCATGCTGTTTATAACATTGATAGAGCCTTTTGCAATGATGAATTATGACTTTTTGAAATGTAGTGGGCAATATGCACTTATCATATTGCATGATGCATTATAGAGATTCAGTTTGACATATTTGTTTGAAATATTTCATGAAGTTTTAAAAATGAAAGATTTGAACTGTATTTCAATTAGATTTCAGGTTATAATTCAGTGTCCCATATATTTTATTAGCATGGTAGGATTGCAACTTATACAAGTCATGTAGTGTGTTTATCCAAAGTATATTGTTATACCCATTATCCTTTTCAAAGTTGTATATACGGTGCATATTACTGATTAATTGTACATATACAAATACATTCCAATTAGATATCACAATATACTTCCGATTATACAAACATAGTATAGGTAGCTTGCTTACTTTTCTATGTAATTCACCAACTCGATGTGGACTTTCCATTTTCATTTATTTCAGAAATTCTGCTATGTCAGTAAAGATAGTCACCCATATTGTTTTGCAGATTATTGATTTTTTAAATTTTTTTATCCTTTAATTTGGAAATCTTACATATACATGTACTTTACAATATACACACAAAATTTGATATGTTCCAAATCAAGATTAAAATTTATAATTAATATTATTTATATTTGAAAGTGTTTTGTAATTATTTTAATTTTATGTATTTTCTATGCATGTGCTACTATGTAATATATGAGTTGAGAATTAAAAAAATCTTGAAAAAGATAAAATTTATTTTAAAAAACGCCCATTAAAAGTAAGTAATTGTAATACACTGTAGCTAAGCTGGCTTGTACGTAATGCATTGTATTGTTAAAATTCCATATCTGATATATTTTGTTTGACTGATTTCCATTGCAATGCTTGCCATAGCCATGTGGAAAACAAGATTGGGTAGGTCTTTATATATGTAGAGTGTTCTGGTTCTGTGTTGCTTGAAATGTGCGTACATTATTGTGTGTTCTATGATGATATGAATGATGCTTTTTGCATCAAGAAGCCACCTATGAATATATACTTTTAAACATGCTAACTCTTGCCTTTAGAGAAAATTAAAGTAATTTATATAAGGATTTTTTCTTCTTTTTTTTTTCAATTCAAGTATCAGTAAATTCATTACTAAATTTATCTATATTTTACAGCTCTATTTTATGGTAATCTAGAATGGTTTAGTTTAGTCATTGATGTGTCGTGACAGTGGTATATTAGATAACTTGAGACTTAAAACATCTTTCACCCAGACTCAAATGATTAAAGGAATTAACTTCTACATGAACAGTAATTGTAGGAAGTAAATGTTTTGTATAGCTTATTCTAGTCTGAAACCGTCTTTGGAATTGCATTCGCTAATTCAAATAAATTCTTAGAAATTATTTGAGAAAATAACAATCTGCTATCTACATACTGCATCAGGTTCGACCCATCCATGGTGGTGCGTATAGAGAAGGCCATTCTTGGAGGACGCCCTCTGTTGATGATGAACAGTGTAGACTGTGTGGATTCCATGTCAGCTCCTCTCATCCACCATGCCAACCATGGGACTGAAGAGGGCGGTAGTGGAGGTAGGTCAAAGGGTGAATCCCTATATTGCAACATTTCATTCTGTATTTTCATAGTGGAAAATAAGTCAATAGATAAATCAAGTGTTGGTATGATGGACTTGTCTGTGATAGGAATATACATGCAGCTATAAGTTATTGATGAAGGCACTTTTTACCAACTTAAGCTCAATAGCATTGTATGTATGTACATTAAAGAATGATATTGTTACAGTGAAGTGTAGGGTCAAAGGCTGCAGGTGTCATGAGGTCATAAAGAAGAAGACAAAAAGTTATTCACAAAAAAAACCTACATGTATACCAAATTCTTTGAAAAAGAAATAGCCTCTAGAGAAAACAAGGGTTTCAGAAAGTAGGTTGAATACTGCATTTCTATATGGGCCTTCCGAAACGGGTACATTTTGTGAATGGTCTGTGTCAAGGAGGTATCAACAAGCCTTCCTGCAATATCCAATTTTGTTATTCTTGTTTTACATTTCCACTACCATAAATGCTCTCATCAAATACTGTGGATGCAGACCGCTCTGTTATGAGAACTTTATCCCTTCCAGTTAATAAGAAATTCCGCCATTGGTCTTCTTGATTTTGATATGTATACATGTCAACAAACTGTCCATCAATTACTGAGTTCGTCATTCATTTATCACATTTCCAATACCATAGACGCTCGCCTCATCAAATACTGCGGACGCAGGTTACTCGGTCACGAGAACTTCCGTGTCACCATGGCCACCACCAACATGTACCCCAACTTCAGCGCCAGAACGGCGTCAGCGACGACCATGATCAACTACAACGCCTCTCCTGAGATGCTACGAGAAGAGCTTCTGGACCGAGCATTCGCCAGAGTTATGCCCATGCTGTACTTGGAGAAGAAGAAGGTGTTAAGAGCCATTCAGCAACACAAAGAAACCTTACAGGTAAGATTTGCAGGTTGAGTGCCATTTGGTCTATAACCAGTAGGTGTACTAACCAATTGGTCTATTGTTAGTTTAGTCTTAATATCCAGTTGGTCTAATTTCCAGTTTGTCTAATGCCCTTTCGTCTGCTATCTATATGGTCTAATACTCATTTAATCATGAATAATAATAATTATCAGATCGTTATTAGACCTTATGGATAGTAGACAAAATGGGCATTAGATAAACTGGGAATGGGACTAACTGGTTATTTGATGTAATGAACAGTAGACCAAATGGGTAGTAGACTTATTGGAGATTAGACCAAATGGAAATTAGACCACATGGCTATTAGCCTAAAATCTAGATTAATATCTTGCTGTAAGAACGCTAGTACTGTGGCAGGGATTTGAGTCCAATGACTTTACCACTACACCACAACACCTCTACCCTTATATTTGGCATGGTCTTTCCATACCAGTTTGAGTGAACCAATACCAGTAGCATTCTTTTCTGTATCCTATCCAGTTCCTTGAAGACAAACTCCTCCAAGTCCTTGAGGGTGAAGTCTCCTCTCAAGAGATCACCACCCACACGGAGTACGTCTCCTCAATCGTCGACCACAAGGAGACCGTATTTGCCCGTCTGGAGGCCGCGGAGCAGGCCCTCTTCCAGCTGGAGCGCATCCGGGACCAGCTATTGCCGGTATCCAAGAGAGGCGCAATGCTGTACTCCGTGGTGCAGAGTCTCCAGGGCATGCAGAGGGAGTATAGGGTCTCGCTGCCCATGTTTCATTGGATGTTCGATCAAGCGGTTGGAGAGGAACTGCCCCCGGAAGTAGCCCAGGAGGAAGACTGGCATGATGTAAGTAATAGCACGTCTTCAATATTGTAGTAGCATATTTACACGTACATCAAAGATTTGAGAAATACATGGAGCTAGCTAAGAGACTACTTCACACATTAATCATAATTAAATGTAGTAGTGATTCAATACAATATTCGGAATTCATATTGCATTCATATTTTTTTGCTATGTTGGAAAAGTCTCTTCCAAACTCGAAGGTCTTCATAGGTTAGTATTGTAGTAGAGTGTGGCATGCATAACATTGAAATGTTGTTGTGAACTGGGGGGTGTTTCACAAAGACTAAGATCGACTTTAAGTTGGACTTACATATGGCAGGCCGTTCATGCCACTGTTTGCTCTCACCATTATGATCTTTAGATAATATTTTTGCTTCAATAATGAATTACCAAAAAATGTAAATTCTGTAGATTTGTGACCATGATTTGTACGTCCCTTGAGAGACCAATGCCAGTAAATGGTGAGAGAAAACAGTGGCGTGAACGGCCTGCCCATAGTTAAGTCCAACTTAAAGTCGATCTTAGTCTTTGTGAAACACTCCCCAGGTTTATTAAGAGCTCACATATGAAAGTAATATCATTGCACATTGTACCAGATTATTTTTATTCTGTAATTAGAATGTGTTTACTGTGAAAACACAGATACATTATAAATACGGAAAGCAAAAAACAGAAATACAAATGTCTACTTGTTCTTTTGTTGATGGTAGGCTGCAACTGGAAGTGATGATGAAGATGATCCTCGTCACGGTAAAGTGGTTCCACCTCCTAGGCTTGGTAGCGCCTCAACACGCATCTCTGAGAAGAAGATTACCGTGGGTGATGGAGGAGAGGGGCAGGAGAGTGGAGCAGGTAAGAAGTGCTCTGGTGATTGTGAGGTGTGGGAGGAGAAAGAGAAGGAGAGAAAGACATGGAGAGAGAGACATGGAGAGAAAGACATGGAGAGAGAGAGAGAGAGAGAGTGATAGAGGAGAGGGGCAAGGGGCTGGAGCAGGTAATAAGTATGTTGGTGATTGTGAGGTGTTGGAGGAGAAAGACAAGGAGAGAAAGACATGGAGAGAAAGACAGAGAGAAAGAGAGAGAGAGGGAGAAAAAATAAAAGGGACAAAATACAAGTAAACAGCAATTGGGGTGTTAAGAGGAAAGGGAAGGACAAGATTGGCAGGTTTGCACATACATTTTTAACTGTTCTATGAATTGATGGAAAGTAAGAGGTATATGAGAAAGGGTGAAGTGCATGATCGTATGTTTAGGTGGACTAAGGTTTAGATTGAGAGTTACTTGAATGTACGGTTTAGATGAGAGAGATAATGATTGTCTGTCAGATGGATTTTAAGAGTATGTTCTTACATTTTCCCCACTTCATTTTATTTTCTTCACTTTTGACCTAGAATCGGGCCTTGAGGAAGACAAAGACAGCGCTGAAGGCCCTGCTGGCTCATCAGTCCCAGACATAGAGATTCCTGATGTACCAACCTTCCCTTCAGGAGGCATGGAATACACCAACCTGTCTGCTAACCAGGTCAAACAGCTTGTTGACTGCCTCACACAGACAGTATTCCAGAATGTTAGACAGTGAGTACTAGGGAAAGGAAGATCAGGACCCTGTCTTGGAAAGAGTTGCGATTGATCTGGATATCAGCAAGTCCCCCAATCAACCCTATACTTACAAACTCCTATAACTTCATTACTTGATTGTGCTTGATATCGGGTTGTGATCGATTTGAATCCATCGTAACTGTTTATAATACAGGGCCAAAGAATGGAAAATTACTGGAACGGTTGTGATTGTTTGTATGGACTGTATTGATAATATCTTGCTGACTTTCTAAGAAGAGTTTGTAAGTGTGGAAATGTATACAAGTGATAAAACAGTTTTAAGCAAAGTGTTTATTTCAATTTACCAGAGCTACATACATGTACATGTAGATATATGTGTATCTTCATTTTAAAATGACTACCAAAAAAAAAGATGTATATTACATATGTCTACAAATAGCCCAATGTGTTCACTTATTTTCTTAACCACTTCCCCGATACTAGAATTATTTTCATGTGCATATAAATGTATGTATTTCGTTGCCACAATCACATGAATTTTAAGGCTTTCATTTACTGAAACTTTTGTGCTAAAATTGCAGTGTCATAGATGCCGCTGTAATGGTTAAAATTGTCCTGATTTAAACTTTAGGAGCCTGTACGATGAGCACCGTCTTCTGTTTGCCACCCTGCTCTGCATCAACATTCAGTATGAGACAGCCAACATCTTCTCTGAAGAAGAGCTAGCTCTGCTCCTACAAGGTAGGATGATAATCCCCTTTTTCTCCTCCCCCTCTTGCCCCTTCCTCATCTCACTCCCTCCTCTCCTTTCAAATCATCCTCACTCTTTGAATCCCTCCTGACTCCTCCTCCCCATTCCCTCCTTCCGACTCCTTCTAGATCCTCACCACTCACTCTTCCCATCTATCTCTCCCCTATCCCTCCCCCTCTTCTCCCTCGATCTCCCTCCTCTCCTGTCTACCCCCGTCCATATCATCAACCTCCTCTTAGCCCCTCTCTCTTCTATACTTTCTTTTTATGTTATGTTTGGTGTCATTGTCTGTCATTGTCAACCTGTTGAAGAGAAGTCCAAGATTACCATGCAAAAAATGTAAGCTACATTCCTACAAGGTAGGATAATATTGTGACCCCCTCCCTCTCCCCCAAATCCTTCCACCCATTCCTCTTCCTCAACCGTCACCCCTACTCCTGCAGTTTCCATTACCTTTGGACCCAATATGGGAATGTCATGTTTAATGTTAGTCCACGATGATCTGTGAATGCATGTGTTAGAAATATGTATTCAGTTAAATGTAGTGGTCTACAACAGATTGAGAGCCTAATAGACCCATATGTATTTTTCTGTGTTTGTGTTGAATGTTTCCTGACACCACAAAGTCCCCTTTTGGAAGCTTAGATAAACTGCCATGAAAAATCTGAAAATTGGTGCCAGAAAGGGTGTTAGTTTATTCAGTAATGTTCTGTGATCAGAATGCCCCCTCCCCTATCTTTTGCAAAATTTGTAGCTGAAATTTGATACCAATTTTCCAATTTCACGATATAGCATAAAGTTTCCCAAGACAGCTAGGATTGATTTTTTGGGCCAGAAATATCTGGAAATGTAGATGCTGGGTAGTTGTTTGCTGCATGTAAAATAGCAATTTATTCAAGTTGTAAATAAAAGCTTTGAATTAAACAAAGATTTGCTGTAGAGCTCAGAGGAACGCCCCCTAGCTACCCCCTTGAAGTGAAAAGCAGTAGATAGAAAGATAGCATGTGTTGAAAAGCTTGGAAAGCATGTATTAATAGTTAACGGTTTTAAATGTTATGTTGCACAGAGTGTTGTTTCAAAACCCTTTGTTTTATCTGTTTGTTGTTCATTGTCACTGTTGTTGATAACTCGTGAATTACTCGGGTTAACTTTGTTTATTTACATACTTTTCCTTGTTAAAATTTTGAAATAACTAGAGTTTCATCTAATCTTTATTGAGTGAATAATATTATATTGTCACTTTGCATCAAAGAAAAGATTCTTGCATGAGCAATTAATTATACATATTAAAGTTTGGATCGTGTTATATGCCTAATTAGAAAGAAAAATTGTTAGTTCTAGCTATTAGATTTCAAAAATCATGTTAGACTAGTTGAGATTGTTGCATTCTGGAGCGCAGTCACCCAGCTTTTCAATTTCTATTTCAAACTAAGCAAATAATTTGTTTAAAAATCGTAATTCCATTCATGCATTTAGCTGATGGCCTGTCTTAGTTTCCTCTGCATATTATATGCACAAGAGGTTTTAAAAAGATCATATTCTTTTCAACATATGAAACTAGATTCCTTCAAATTAAAAAAAATGTTTGCTAAAAATAAAATTTCACTTCATCTTATTCAATAGTTACAAAGACATTCCAAGTTCTTGACAAAATTCATGTCCCTTCTGTCATGCTATGCTTGGGTCTCTTTTCTTTTCATTCAATTATATTTAATTTATATATTGTCTTGATTAAATGCATGTTTTTGAGACAATCACCAACTTTAATACAGTATTGCTTGAAATAAAGTAGACACTCTCATACTGTGTCACGCATGACTGCATCCATAGAATTGGGTGTGACTTGGTGTTAGGGTGTCTATATTACAAGCAATACTGTACATTGTAACTATATCAATTAAACAATTAATTGATTAATTTAATATTTCTGCACATTTACTATATTCATCATCACTTCTAATGAATGCTTCATGAGCCTTTTCTTTCATCTTTTGTTTTTCTTGCATCAAATTGTAACCCGACTTTTGACAATGAAGGTCGAATGCCCTCTACTAAACGCAACACTGTCCTGAATGACTTATGCAATTTGCACTCACAAACACGAATCCAAGCAGGTGGGACTAATGGAATTTTTTTTTTCCAGTGGAACCTCATTATAATGAACTCTGTTATAACACTTCTAATTATAACATACTGACAATGTAACTACCATTCCCAAATTTGTGTATTCTAATGTTTTGCATAACCGATATAACCCCCAGTCATTTTGACCAGTAGAAAAATATATTTTTTCACTATTTTTCATATATTTTTTTGCTATTTCTTGATTTCTTGATCTATTTTTTGGCTATTTTTAAAAAAAATAGTCTAAAAACTACACTATTTTTCTTATATTTTTTCCATTTTCCCCAACAAGGTGGCTATTTTTTGACTATTTTCATAAAAAATAGTGAAAAAATAAACTATTTTTAGCTATTTCTATTTTCTGCACTATTTTAAAACTATTTTTCCCTTTTTTATAATGTTTTCACTATTTTCCAGCTATTTTTTGCACTTAACATAACATAATGTTAACCTATTTTTGTACTATTTTTTCATGTTTGAAAGTTTTTCACTATTTTCCTGCTATTTTTTGCACTTAACATAACATAAAGTTAACCTATTTTTATACTATTTTTTAGTCTTTGAAAGTTTTTCACTATTTTCCTGCTATTTTTTGCACTTAACATAACATAAAGTTAACCTATTTTTATACTATTTTTTAGTCTTTGAAAGTTTTTCACTATTTTCCTGCTATTTTTTGCACTTAACATAACATAAAGTTAAACTATTTTATATCATTTTTTCGTCGTTAAAAGTTGTTCACTATTTTCCTGCTATTTTTTGCACTTAACATAATTTTATACTTATATTTCACTATTTTCCTGCTTGCACTTGACATAACATAAAGTTAACCTATTTTTATACTATTTTTCGTCTTTAAATGTTTATCACTATTTTCCCATTTATTGCACTTTATTTTATACTATTTTTTCATCTTTAAAAACTTAAAAAATCTTTAAATTTTCCTGCTATTTTTTGCAATTAACATGTGTGTACCTGTTTTATAATATTTTTTTGTCTTTAAAAGTTTAGCACTATATTCCTGCTATTTTGAGCTCTTCTTTTGGACTAATCAAATTATGTTTTCTGTTTTTTTGCTTTGGTTTTTCAACCATTGAGTGTTTTACTCCTTTCTATTATAACTGGCTCCAGTAAGACTTTCTTTGAGAAATGGGAAAAATAACCAAAAGTAAATGCAGGTGGTCGAGAAGAACATATTTGTTACAAATGTCCAAGCCTTTCCATAAGTCAATGCAGACTGTGAGCCGAATATCTGAAAAAGCCTTACATTTTTGAGAGAACCGGGTGCCTTTTTTTTCAGGACCAGCAGCCATTTCCAAAATTAATGAAAATACGTATTCTTTTCAATTATTTGTTAACTGTTACCTTTTATTTATTCATTGGTCTATCAGTACACTATAAAGTAAACACTGCACAGCAGTGGTAGCACAGTACTATATGCCAAGGCATCGTTATACATTAAAATGAGCAAAAACTTAGAATAGAGATACAATAACCTTTAAATAAAAATTCCATGGCCATTATAATATAAGCAACTATCAAATACGGTACCTTTAGTTAACTATTTTATAGCCATTATATGATTACGGGTGAGAATCCTGATTTAGCCAAAGAGTTGAATGAACCCTAAACATAGCACCTACCGCCAGCCCTAGTCATCCTTTCACATGATTATATGAATTGTTAAAATATCAATGAATGTACATTATGCAATCACCAATTCACAATGTTTACTAAAAATTTGAGTATATACATCAATTGAATCATTATGTGACATCACTAACATGGAAAAACATATGAAAATCACATAACTTTCCTTTCACCAGGCTAAAAGGTAATAGAAAACTCTTGTTATATTATTCTCATTTTTGTAACATGCAGGTTGAAAACATTTATTTCTCAAATGTGTAAAGACAGAAGGGCAGTCTGCCAAAAAGTGATGGTAAGGTACTAAGGTAGAAGAGGTTGCAGTGTCTACACTCAACAGAATTACAGTAGCAGAACTATTGACGAGCCTTCACTATGCTGCCAGCAATTTGAAATAAAGTTACTTAACAAATTCATAACAGTGACTGTCGAGAGTACTCGGCACCAGCCCTTGAGACAGCGTTGGACCAGTGAAACTAATTTTAGAAACAGAAAACTGCATAATAATTGATTTGACAACACTACTTAGTTATTACTGATACACAAAGCTCGACAATGGACAAGCATTAGGAAGCATGGACATATTTCAATGGATGTTGAAAACAACTTTTGTTACAACTTACAAGGTCTGCACAAAACAAATATAAATATATATAGTTAACTCTGCCTAAGTCAAATCTGTTGGGACTGAAGAAATTGCTTCGACCAAGAATTTTTTCTCCTAATGCAAGGTCAAAACAATAGAAAATAAAGAGAAAGGACTAGTACAGCACCTTCGACTTAGGCGATTATTCGACTTATGCAAATCCGATTTAGGAAGAGTTGAAAGTATAGAGATATATATACATATAGCTGGTCTATTAACATATCCTTCTTCTTCTTCTTCCATTGAGTACAGTCCTCTTTGTAGAGTATAGTCGTACTTGATTGCTGGGGCCGCAATCGCAGGGGCCCCAATCGCAAGAACACATGACATTGAGTGCAGTGACAAAGAACTAAGCTACATATACATGTATGTACACATCCATTGCATCCGATATGCAGATTGCTGCATAAAACTCCTTGACAGTTTCAAGGTAGGTGCGTGGTCCATGCATAGCAGTAGCTGCAGGATTTTTCTCTTCAATGTTGATGGCTACTGCGTGCGAGCAAGAGTTTTTAACATCCGTCTGTTTTGTACGCTAGCTGCTATGAATGCATCTTGTCGCTCCTTATTGGAATCCTCATAGAACGCATGGAAGATGTCGTCAATGTCCCCTCGTCAAGGATTGCTGCTTTTCGAAAGCTATGTGATGGATGAAGGCATACAATGGCTGGCCGTTAACCTGAATTTGGATGAAAAGTAAAAATTAAAATCAGCAAAATACAGCAAAAGCAATATCTTAGAGTTAGAGTGAATTTACTTTTGGATTGATTGAAAATCAAAGAGGATTCTGACCCAGGTGTTCCATGTCATGTCACGTTCTATAGCGATTGTGTAGTTAAAACAGAGTACACACGTTAGATGTATGCCTATCCAACTATTGTAGCTGTAGCGGGACATACCAACAAATGAAAGAAGGAATTTTGAAAGGAATTCTTTCCAGGTTTTTTTTGACAGAGTTATCAATCATTATTATTGCTTTTTCATAACTATAAATCTAGCAAAACACTATTTCAAAACCATGCCAAATTTAAGTTGTAATAGCTAGCTAACAGCTCAGGTGATAGAGACCAAATGCAATATGGCTAGGCAGTATTATTTTGAATTAAGAAAATCATGGCTAAGTCATGTTTACTTAACCAGCAGTAGCACTGTCACAATGACCACGCCAAATAGAAATTATATTTTTGACTAGAGCCTAGGTAGAGGGTCTATTGTCACTAGGAAAAATGTGTCAATAAAAGACTCCATATAGACTAACTCCATTTATGATTTCAAAGGGTGCCCCTGACCATTATTGATTCTAAGACTAATGAATGATTATTTTAGATAATTTCATTGTCCCCAACATCTATCTTATCTCTTACTTTTCTTAGTCACATCGTACGTCTTATTAATATTATTAATAATATTAGTCTAGATCTATAAATAAGATTAATCATTATCAAATCAAGTTTTTTCTCTTGCAATAGTTATTTTTTATTGATTCCAAAACAATACAAAATATTCTTAGAAATACAGTTGTTTTTTATCTTGACATGATACAATACTGCCCATTTTCAATACATTGTACGATTGCATGATGAAACAAAAGTGAAATCAGATGAAACAAAAATAAAATCATAGTCCCAACATCAAATTACACACACGGGACTGACTCGAGCACAAAAAGCAAACTCACCTTCACCACTGCACTGTTTCTCCGCTCTTTTGCTTTGGATTTCTTCCATTCTGGCTTCATTTTCCTGGGTATATTTGATATATCAGCAAGCTCATTTAAGTCTTTCATCCATGATGAAATCGCCAGAAAATGATGTATTTCGAGACGCGAATGGTACAGACGAATCTAGGCGGATATAACGCCTTTTTGGTTGAAATATCAGAAGTGTGATCGAGCTTATATTTTGCAACTGCATGCGCGCGCACACTCGTACGTTGAACGTTCTCATCTTTAAAAATCTACAGATTAATCATTTAATTAATTGCAGCTAAAAAAAATTGTGTCGCTCATTATGTTGAAAAAAAAGAAATCATTATGAAATTTAAAAAAAAGGAATTTAATTCCAAAATATAATAAATAAATAATTATCTGTGGTTTTGTTTAAGTCTTGATGAACAACGCATGCGCAGTATAGTCAACGAATTTCAAATAAGCTAGCTACAATAGCGGGAAGTTCGTACGTTGATTTAACAAGTTACGATATTCTCATTAAATCATCCGAAAGTCATTGAGAATTTGAGATATAGGTCTAGTTTTCCTAAGTTGTAAGTGATTAATGTCTGCAGTAGTGATCCGATCTCGAGCAAGCAAGAAACCAGCCAGATACAGCGACGATAAATTGAAGGTGAGTGCATGATTCTGAGTCACTCTGAGACGACCGTTGGCCGTTAGGCGTAGGGCCTACTGAGTATTTAAACTTAGAATCTACGTTAAATGTCGTTGGATGTGAAATCCATAGATACAGGAACTAAAAACTACCTAGGGATGATATTTACTTGAAATTGGGTCATTGGGTGAGAAATAATGAAGATATTGACTTAATAAAGATAGGCAAATTTTACTGCATTTCATAATTCGGCGTTAGTGTACTTTCGTATCCATTTTTTGACCCGTAACTCTGGCGTGGAGAGGCCCTACTAAAACATACCCCAAAATCAACTAAATCTTCATCAATTGTTCAAATAATGGTCATGATTTAAAAGTCGTTATGTTTCTTACCCCTTTTGTGTCAATTTTCTTATTTTTTTTTTTTTTTGGGGGTATTCTTCCTAAAAACGAAGACTTATAATATACACTTTCTCACGGGATTCACGGCAAACTGCTGCACAATACAATTGCATAGTCTACCCGGGAGGTGGTCTACCCAGTACTGTAGGCAGTGCAGTATGTAGTGCAGTACCGACGGTTGCCGTGAATCCCGTGAGAAAGTGTAGATCTATAGGTCTAGGCCTAGATTTTAATAAGTCTTTGTTTTTAGGAAAAAACTCCAAAATAGATATAACAAAATTGACACGATCAGGTAAAAACATAAGAACTTTTAAATCATGACCCTTATTGGAACAATTGATGAAGATTTACTTGATTTTGGGTATGTTTTAGTAGGGTATTCCCACGCCGGAGTTATATGGGTAAAAAAAATGGATACGGAAGTACACTAGCGCCGATTTGATCATTTGACTGAGCTAATTTTGTTTTTGAACTGGGCCTGGCATTAAATTGTCGATGACAATGTATGAATGTTCTTCAAATTGAATTTTCATTTCCGTCCATTACGAAAAAACATGAAGAAGTGACATTTGACAAGGTTCCAGAAATCCTCATTTTTAGAGTTGATGTTTATCAAATTTGTAAGTAAAATACGATTTTATGATATTTTGGTATCATTGATAATGAATAATATGTACATAATATGTCGTAACCGTATCACTCACTGACTCGGTAAACTGGTTAAACTTATCACTATCACTAAGTAAGAGTAAGACTAACAGTATCAGTCATGATTGACTTTAGTATAGTTTAAGACTCTTTTAGTTTTAGTTTTAGAGATCCAGCCTGTAGGCCCTACTATAGATTTCTAATTACTAGTAGGAATCCCGTTCATCATGTGCATGCATGCCTTTTTCCAGGATATATTTTGTAAAATTTGTAAAATGATTTAAATCATATAATCTTTTTTTTTCTTTTCTAGAATATGCATGCACTCGTCGTGTGTGTTCACAGTCACACTGGATAATGTGAAGAGGATGGTTTGAGCAGCGAAGTTCGGCAGGTGGCCGGAGGATGAGGATCGATGGATGGGAGGCGTACGATGAGGCTAAAAAGAAGTGGTACTCTGTTGACTTGCTTGAAAGACCAAGGACCCGTAAGTTATAGATTTTGAATGTTGAATAATTGCCTATTTTGAAAATAAAACTTTTAATTGCGACTTTAACTTTTGCATGTCAAGATTGACTTATGCGAAGTTGATTATACTTTTCAAAAGCTCTACTTTTATGGCTTTTTATGGGCAGTATCCAGTGAACTGTACTATAATTTTATTTCTGAGCATCGTGTTGTTTGAGCTACAGTAACATGTGACGCTACTCGATCTTGGCAATTCTGATAAGCATCACTAATACTTCTAAATATTTTTGTTCTGTTTATATCTTTCAACAATTGCAGGAAGATCAAAGGGGGACGGACACAAATCAGCTAAATTCCAGCAGGCTCTGAGAGTAAAGATGGAGGAAATTAAATATAGGGCCAAAAAACATGTCAATCTTCTTCAGAACGCATACAGTAGATTTTGACCAAACTTGGCAGGAGTCATCTCTTAAAAGTAAGGGGATCTTAATTTGTTCAAGTGGGGGTGGTGCATCAGGGGGCAGCAAAAGAAAAGCCAAATCAACATTATTGTCTTCTTGAAAAAACATAATTGGTAGATTATTGTAACTGAACTTGGTAGGAGTCATCAATGTGTGAAGGGTATCTCAATTTACTGAAGAAAAATGATCAAAGTGCCCAGCTTGCAAAGCTGCATGCTCAGGTAAGCTAAAGACCCACTGTGACAGGTCTCTTGTATTTTTTTTTCATCTTTAAGTGTTTTTGTTATGGAGGGGGTGGTAAAGTATAATGTCCATCAATGTTTTTGTATATCAACTGCCAAACAATAGCTGCATTCTGCCCCAGTGTGTTATAATAGATGTACTTTTCATATATGTTTATAAAATGTTATATTATTTTATTATATTCAGTGCAAATATTTTCCTTGCCTTTCAGTAGCTTGCCATAACATGTATAGGGATGCATATATATGCACAATACTGGAAAGTTTTTTTTAAATAATTTTTATGTGCCAAAGAATGTCATGTTTGGTATTTACCGGTATGATACATTTTCATGTATATTTATTTAATTTTACAGAAACCTATCTATCACATACAGTCAACTCTGCCTAAGTCGAATTTGCATAAGATGAATGCAGGCCTAAGTCGAAGGTGTTATATTAGTCTTTTCTCTTTATTTTCCATTGTTTTGACCTTGCATAAGTCAGAGTTGACTGTATATATGCCCAAAATTAGAACATTTATATTAGTACAAAAATATTAATCTTTTGGTGGATTCAATCACTGGATTACATAGTCCTTCTGGTGGATTCAGGGATAAAATGTGCTGATTACAAAGATGTACACATGTTTTTCCCAATTAACAGTGCCCACATGGCCACGTTGGTGCCAATTATGTGGTCCATTGGGCCAAACAAGTATTTTCAGACATTCTTTCTTCACTGAACACTGGGTTGACATTCATTTGATATTTACTTGAAATGCATTTATCAAAAATGTAAAACAACTCTTGATTAAAAGTCGACCCTTCCGGGTTTCAAAATTTGACTCACATCACATAAATGCTGGAAAACACTAGTTTAACCTAATGGACCACAAAATCGTCCGAAAATGGCTATCTGGACACTTTTAGCGAAAAAGAATATATGTGTATACCACTGTTTTTAGAATTCTTATCCAAGATTCCACCATTAGTACCAGTGGTGATTTCATAACCCACTGATTGAGCCCATCAAAAATATACAGATTTCATATATCTATGCGCCCGATACTTTGTGGTCTAATAATTATTTTCCGAGCTGTATATTATATAAATATTATTTGCGAAAGGTTAATCGTTATTTATCTTTTTATATACATTATGTGCTACAATTCCTTTCACTGTACTTGCCAAAAAGTTTAATATTAGGATGCATATTCTTTTCTACATTGTCCTTTTTATTTTTATATCCATCTAGGATAAAACAAGATCTCAACATAAGCCAAATTTTCAGGCATCTTTTATAGGGTCCATGCTTTTCCATTATCAGCTGTACAAATTCATTGATGTATATACCATTAAATTCATGTTCCAGATCGTACACTGTATATATTTTAACGATTTCTTTCAATACTTGTAGCTTAAATTTGTCTCCACTAATCTGAAAGGTTAAGTGAGTGTTGTCAGCTCTTTTTTAGGGGTGATATGATTGTGAGAGGGTCATAGATGATGATATAGAGAGTGTATTGTGATGGTGACTGCAGTCTGGATATATTTTAAATATATTTCTCATATATTTCCTTCCTATTTTCTTGCTATTTCTTGGAGTAAAAAATAGTGGGAAAATATATTTTATTTCATAATTTTTTATATAGTTTTAGACTATTTTATTTCATATATTTTCTGTATATTTTTCTATTTTTTCGCTATTTTTTAAGCGTTCCAAAACATATAACCTAAAAATATATTTTTTTGCTATTTTTTTCTATTTTTAATCTATTTCTGGACTATTTTCCATCTATTTTTTAAGAGAAGAAATAGTGAGAAAATATATTTTTCATATATTTTTATATATAGTTTTAGACTATTTTATTTCATATATTTTCTGTATATTTTTCTATTTTTCGCTATTTTTCAAGCGTTCCAAAACATATAACCTAAAAATATATTTTTTGCTATTTTTTTCTATTTTTAATCTATTTCTGGACTATTTTCCATCTATTTTAAGAGAGACGAAATAGTGAGAAAATATATTTTCTTGGTCTATTTTTCATATATTTTTTTTGTAGTTTTTGACTATTTTATTTCGACTGGGGACACGATTCTAACTCGTGCAGTTCCGTAGGCTGTTCTAATTGCTCAAATTTTGACATCATACTAATGTGTTTGAACCAAAAAAAGCTTGCCTTCATTCTTGAAATTCCATTTTTGGGGGGGTTGAAATGCACAGGTAATTATATTAATGTGTTAATATAACAAAGTAATTCCTTGGGCCTACATGTAGGTGCTTTGTTATAACGAGGTTCCACTGTATTATATTTTTCTTTAATATGAAATATTCATTGCATGGTTAGTTCAATTATTTGTTACATTCATGCATGCTCTAGACTGATCAGTATTATTTATTGGTCATATTGGTGTTATGTTCATTCTTAATTCTATCTGGGAAGTCTATTAGGACACAATATAACATCTAGGAAAAGCATGTATGCATGCATGTATGTGCTAGATTTTTAATATTTTTTATATGCCATGTTTGGGGATGAAGAATATTGGTTGGAGAGGTATAGATGTGGTCATGAACATATACCGGTATGTTAATGCATGAGACAAGAAGAAGTGGAGGGAGGGATCGAGTGTCATCTTGGCATGAAAGACATGCAGTTCCCCCTCCTAAGACAGAAAGTGCTGACTTGAATAAATGATGCTGATGATGGTGATGATGATGATGATGATAATTATTTTATAAACTGTAAATGCAGGGAAATGGATTGGTTTTCATGAGTTGGAGTCAAGCTCCTGCTGCTCCTTTACTCCAAAATGTTTGTTGGGTTCTAATTTATGAATTGTAAACAAACAAAAATGAACTTACTTTTGTCTTTTATTTATTAAAAAGGAAAGATAAAGTTAAAAGCTGAAGACATATTGGATTTTGTTCTGGGTAGAGTGTAAATGATCAATTTTAACACACATTACAGGTAACCCAGGGCTAGGCACCATGGAGCTGACCCTGCTAGACTTCGGATGCGATGCCCCGCCCCCAGCCTTCCTCCCTCCCGACAAATGGGAGGACATTCTTGCCATCTCTGTCCTCCCCGGTCCCCTGGATTCCCTCTGCATCCAGATGGCAGAGATGCCTGATAGATGGGAGGAGTGGTACCAATCATCGGAGCCGGAGAGGCTTGCGCTGCCTCTTAGACCAGCTACAGGTGAGAAGGGAAACTCAAGGAGTCATTAGGGACTTCATTTACTATGACTGACCAATATTAAAATCAGCTCTTGCTATTTGATGTTTTACCTAGGTGGAGAAATATACAAATGTTACGATGCTATTTTGTTTATGCTAGATTGTTTATTGAACATATTCAGATTTATAGAGTTTTTTTTTCTCCAGACCCCTTAGTACATTATCTGACCGGAATGGGGCCCTAATTTGTTAAGACCCTTGTCAACAGTCAACATTTTATCTTAATTAATTTTACAAAATCATGTATGTAATCTGACTGCAAAAATACCTTCATAAGTAATTTTTATTTTATCTGTAAGGCAAGCCATAGACAAGCTTTAGGATTGTGAAGAGTAAATTTGTTGAAATTGGCAGGCTTTTACCTTGTTGTGTGTGAATATACAGTTGAGAATAATGGAGGTGTTGAGGAGGAGGATGATGATGAAGTAATTGTGACCATAATGGTTATAAAGACGATGAAAAAGATGATGATGTTGATAATGTTGATATCGATCATCATCAGTATTTTCTGAGATTTCTGGCATAGAACTGTCTTTACTATAATTTTTTTATTTTTGGTATAAAGGTGAAGAGAGACCAGTAGACGAGCAAGGCCAGACTTCCCCCCAGAGCAGTCCTGACCTCGGCAGTCTCAACGAGTTCCACCAGCTCATCCTCTTGCGCCTGCTCCGCCCGGACCGGTTCCCTGCCGCTGCCTCCCGTTACGTCCAGCGCCACTTGACCTGCGTCAAGCCCCTGCCGTCTGCCGTCGGAAGCATTCTGGGTAGTGCTACCCGCTCCCTGGCGGTTATGGTCTTGATGCCGCCGTCACCAGCGGGAGGGAACAAGAGGCTACCCAGTGAGCTCAAGTCTAGCACAAGGCCAGTGGATATCCTGCAGACTTATGCACAGGTAGGGGTGCAGGGAATGTAATCTTGGCCGAACGTGTTGTCATTGAGATCCTATATCATTTCTTTTGACCTCTGTCCCTGCTCTTTAATTTAGTCTCAACTGCCTTTGATCATGTCAAGCATATTCATTCTCTCTCACGTAACATATTCCTTTTCATACATGTATGTGTAGGTCTTCATTGATACTCTAATTTCACAAATGTCTTTTGAGAGGTAGGTACCGGTGGGCATTAACTTGTATACTTTACTTAACGGAGTTAATGCACCTTTTGGTCTCAGCAGATATGTAAACTTTAGCAAATTTGTCTTTCGGCCCCAATATAAACATTTCAGTAAACATGTTTAATTCTTTCAAGAGAGAATTTAATATTTATATGTATTTGAAAAAGTATTTGAGTTTTGCTTGTCGATTTCACAAAATCATTCAACTTTAACCATTTCTTCCTTTACGATTATTTTTATTATTCAGAAAAAGAGCATCCCTTATGAGCGAATTGCCATCAACGAAGGCACGGAACAGCAGGTTGCCATGGCAATAGATGCGATTGCCGACAAGGACGGTTGGTTAGTGATAGAGGATCTTCATCTTGCCTCCAATCTCTTCCTCTCTAACCTGAAGGGGCAACTCATCAGGGTTGGAAACACAGGAGGTAATAAGGCGATATTCTTCTTGTTTGTTGTGGTGTGGGGTGCATTCAGGTGCCTTTCAATTAAGAGGTTGAGAGTTATGACTCCCTGACCAGTGCTTACAAGTTATTATATCTGTTTATCTCTGTTTTGAGATAAAGGGCCCGAATAGGGCCCATTCATGCTCTATCTCTACGTTTCGATAGGTTGTACCTATCATCTTCAGAATGCATTCTGTTTATCTATTTAAACCAGGTGGAATGTAGGATGCTATCTATTTATCTAAAACCAGGTGGAATAAAGAAAGGTTCTTGGTTGCAAGCAAGTTTAGTCTTCTATGTTAGATGTGCTTAATTTAGGTTTTCATTAAAATTCTCTATTTGTAATGATTTAGTTAGTAGAAAGTACCTCGATCAATAAGAATGCTCACAGAGATTCCACATTGTTTCAATCACAAGAATGATCAATTTGGCGAGTTATGTAATATGAAATCTTCTCCTCGATTACTATCAAATCCTACTGTTTTATTTCACTAGGCGCATTGGGACTGAACCCCATAGCAGCCAACAGCCAATCCCGCTTCTGCATCTGGTTGACCTCTGAACCCTCGGATCGTCTCCCTGATGACCTTCTCCAGTCAGTACGCATCATCTCCTGGGACGTGATCGGTCCTCATCTGTTGAACGAGCAGGATGGCTCCACCAACATGGAGGTGGTTACTCTCTCGCAGGATGATATACTCAAGACAGGTCAGTCTATACTCTGATAGTAGAAGTAGTGGTAGTGTAAGTTGTTAATACATGTAGCCCTCAGGGTAGTTCAATAGATTTTGTCAGGTTAACTGGCACAAATGTATGTATTAAAAAAATAATAAAGAGTTAGGTACATGTAGATAGCAAGTAAATTGAAATTATCCTTGGACAGTTGGGCAAGCAGAAGGATAGTGTCACACTTCTGAATATTTCCTTTTACTGAACCTTGAATATTATTATCTGTCTAGCTACGTTTGGTTTGATTTCAATTTGAATAGATTTCTTCTGCAGTGTGGATATACGTGTGTCTATTATAATCATCATGTTAAAATACACATTTTCTGTTGTAACATAATTATATTTAAAAAAAAAAAATTCTTATTGTGTTTTTCTGATTTAAGGTCTTTTACATTACTTTCTATTTTACAATATATTTGAAAAGGAATCAACTCTGCAATCTATCCTGCATTAATCAGTTTCATTATTATCATATTAACCCTTCCAAACAGCTACTATCGCTGCCCTAAAGTCCGTCGACCCCTCCACCTGGCAAGCCTTGGCCGATCAGAGCACTGCCCTCCGAGGCGTGGTGTACGGAGCCTGCGTCATCCATGCAGTCCTGTACGCTCGTCAGATGTACGGTGCTCGAGGTCTGTCCCAGTACCAGGCATTCAGCAAGGTCCAGGTCAATCACAGCCTAGAGGTCATCCTAGGGTCAAGGTTCAAGGAAGAGGGAGGTCAAGCTGGGAGCGATAGTTTGGCAGAGCTTAGTGGTCTCATCTCTGAGGTAATGATTCGTCTTTGATTTATTCCATGTAGAATTCATGTCAATTTGTTCTCCACTTTTACAAATTGCATTATTGGTGTGCCTGATGGTATTTGTTTAAACAACTGGAGAGCTCAACATCTTATTAAAGAAACTGACCTACATGAACGAAGTATGAGCATTCTCAAAACTTTTTGTAACACCATTACATTGAGGTTTCACATGTTGACAATCGCACTATTGACACCTACAGAGAACATCGAAAATGCTAATAGTTTGTCAATAGAATTCACATATTGAAATTATATGACAATTTGTTAGTCTGAAATTTTAAGTGCTTGTCTTTGACTATCTTTATCATTTTTTCAAAGATTTTATAACCTAAAACAATTGAAATATGACTTCAGTTTCCTTGAATAACTTATTTATGTCAACACCAGCATGTCATTAGATGTACAGAAATGCCATTTATGAATTCAGTGGTATATGTGGCCTGTGTTTAAGAAGTGTTTACACTGACCCTCATTTTAAGAATAAGCCATCTCTAAGCATACTGTTCCTATCGTATTATTTGATGCAGGTTGTCTATGGGAACATGCTGACCGATCCCTGGGACTATCTTTACCTGACCACCATCGTCAGTCACATCCTCACCGCTACCGGTCGCTCTGGTAGCCAGCTGGTCCTGGGCTCTGTTACCGTGCCGACCCCTCCGGCCAACGTGGATGCCACGGACTATGCTGGATGGCTGGAGGAGAAGTGGGATGAGGAGATTGGCACCACGGAGGCACTGAGCCTGGATGATGGAGTTAAGAAACTTGTTAATAAAGCAAGGTATGTGAACAAACGTCTGTTTGTGAAAGACAAATTAGACATGTGTGAACATAGAGAGGACTTGTGGAGGGGGGGGGGGAACATTTTCTAATGAGTTCTGTATCATTCCTAGCAGAAAAATAAGAGAGCATTCAAAGCATTTAAAGTGCTGTTAGACAATGTGTGGTGAATAGAAACAAGGCTCACATGAGATTATTTGTTTGGAAAATGTTCTTTACTCAATCATGAACCATTTATTCATCTATTTTTTTCTTCATATTTATCACTGATAAAAGAAATAAAGAGGGCCTGCATCAAGCCTTGGGAAAAAATATTGTCTAAAGGTTTCCAAATATGCATTTATTCATGTTTCAGCTTTGTGGTGTAACAGTATTTTTCAAAAATCTCCCTTCTGTAATGCATGTGGATGAAATATGGACTTTAATAATGGTCTTCATGATTATCAAGTGTTTTTACAAACCAGTGACAGTTTTCTGTTCAGTGAAAATGCCATGATGTTTTAATGTTATTTTGTAGTGTTAATACTATAGTAACATAATTATCATGCTGTTCTTACGATTGTTATTTTATTTCATTATATTTCATTTTTGTTCCCAGTGGTCTTGACTTCTTGATGTACCTTGACAACCTGTACGAGATCCAGCACTCCGGCCCCAGGGGATCATCCAACGTACCCTCCCAACCGCAGTTCAACTCCACCAAGATCTCCAACGCCATTGACTCCATCACGGAGAGGTTGCCCTCTATTGTCGACCTGGGCGAACTGCCCATTCACATCATCAACGAGGCGGAGAAGTACACGTTCCCGTACCATGCGCCTTCGCTCATGAGTTTGTTGAGTGTGGCCAGTGTGGAGATGCCTCAGAGCATTGGCTTTGTACTACTTCAGGTAGGTTAGATGACTATAATCTGCAGTTGTACTTTTTCTTATTTAGTCTGATTCTATCTATAACAAAACTTTGCCTTGATCAAGTATTTTTGTAAGTATTAACCAATGGATCAACTGAAATTGGTTTCTGTATCTGTATCATCCAGAGTACTTTGATGTGTAGGGTAAATGAAAATTCTTTTTCCGTAAGCAGAGTGTAAGCTAATCCTTCCATAGTTGGATGCATGTTTTTACTTGTACTCTATATGAATTTAGCCAAGGCAATGGATTATTATGATAGTTATCGATAGCACTTATACAGATATTAGTACGCGGATCTTATCTTGCATCATAACAATAGCTATCAAGTAAGGTGCATGTAATGCATGCATACAGGAGGTGTTGTGGCCGGTGTTGTTGTACATTCACTTGACTCTCAATGCAAGGGTTGAAGATTTGAATCCCAGCCAGGCACCAGGCATGACCTTAATCTACAATCGCCACTCTATCCACCCAAGTTTAAATGAGTACCTTGCAATTGCTAGGGTAATAATAGTTGCAGGGACCTCGGGAAGAACACCAATATTTCTGATGAGGCTTCCCTGCCTAAACAAAATCATTATCATTATTGTTACTACATCTATTCAATTCTCTTTATGTAGGAGTGTCACTGGTACAACTCCTTGTTGTGCCACGTCAATCAGAGTCTCCATGAGGTTGAGTGCTGCATGCTGCAGGGTCAGTACGCCATGAAGCCATCTATCAGACATCTAGCCATGGCCCTCCAGCGGGATGCTGTACCGGCCAGCTGGGTTCATCCCAACAGACAGCCCAGTGGGCATACGCTCATCTCATGGGTCGCAGGTAAGATATATTATTAGGCCACTACCAAGTATGAAAAAAAATCATCACATATACAATTGTACAACAAAAGTGTTGATTCATTGTGCTTTATGCAATTTTCCAGAGATGCCAGTTTCCAGGCCATAGCCCAATTTCAGGCTTAATGTTGCACAGCACTTATGGAACTTCAACATGTCGAGTCTTTGTTCATTAAATGAAATCAGCAGGTATCCCTCTTTTGAATATTTTGCATACTCCATGTCAATGTAGAGGTGTCATGTTCTAGTGAATACGTCACTGGACCATGGATCGCATGGTTCGAGTCCCGCTACGGCACTTGTGTCCTTTGGCAAGACATTAATCTACATTTGCCACTCTCCACCCAGGAGAAGTAAATGGGTACCCGGTAGGAAGAAATTCCTTGAATGCTTTAGGTCCTTATTATGATGGCCCAGTTACAGCCGGGGTAATAATATGATGCTTTTGTATGAAGGGCAGTAGAGTACATTCATTTAGTAGCTGCACTATATAAATGGACCTGTTATTATTATGATATCTCACCCATAGACCTGAAGAAGCGCCATGACCAGATGCAGGCGTGGATCAAGGAAGGCAAGGTGCCCCGCTCTGCCCCTGACATCGCCCCCATCCAGACCGAACCCAGGGGACATCTCCTGTCTGTCTGGATGGGAGGATTGGTCAACCCAACGGCCGTCATCACTTCACTACGACAGGAGAAGGCTGCCCTCGCTGGCTGTCTTATGTCAGAGGTAATTGAGTTCTTATAGTTTAGTTTGATTGGAAGCAGTGTTCAGAGTATAATCTCATAGTCAATTATGACTGAGAAAACATTGTGTCGACACAATCAATGAACATGTTTTGGCACTGAATGATTGATGGTAGCTTTGCGATGAATATCATCTACGGCCATGGCAATAACATTACTCAAAAGCCAATCAAATCAAGGTTTCCATGAAAAATACCAGTAATGGCAGTTCTGAGGTTGTTATGCTCATCATGCGTTATTTTATATATACATGTGTTCATGTACCTGTGTTTCATGGTGCATTCAACAGCACTTATAATCCATTCCTTATTGTGTTTCAGGTTGGTATCTCGTGCGAGGTATCCCGCTCTCTGAACGAAGATAGCTTTGACATCATCCATCTTGGGGGCATGTATATCAGAGGAGTGTATCTTGACGGAGCTAGGTGGGACCTAGAACATGGCTGTTTAGCAGCGGCAAGGTAAGCCTGTAACGATTGTAGGACACATGCTCTGATGGCAGTAGTACTTGCTTGTCAATTCATAACAATAAGTAACATTCTTAAACTTCCACAAAGGATCTAATACTATACCTGACTGTTAGCCAAATCCTATAACCCAACCCCAGTCATAACCATGCATGACCTAAAACCCCAAGCCTAAAACCTAGACCTTGACATAATAAAGCCCTGAGCAAACGTTGCTCAAGTAAATGTCTGATTACCACCCAAACCCCTTCTATCAGATTACAGCGACATGAAGCACGTTTTCTTTGTCAATTTTGTAATATGTACATATAGCTATTATCTTTAAATATGTTGTTGTGTGCTTTGCAGAAGGAGGTGAACACAAATTTCGGTCATGTTTGTCATGACCTAAAACTGTAGAGATCTGAACCATAAGGATGATTTGCTTTAACAAAAAAAAGAAATTTAGTTGGAGTGGAAGAGTTATTAGTCAGGTCATGTTTCAATGTCCATTCTTTGCCCATACATCTTTCCTTCCAGCTCCTCACTCTCAGCCATGCCCGGCATGTACATCCGACCAATACTTGTTGATCAAGAACCAGAGACTGCTCGGAGCTCCGAGTCCGACAACGACCATGTAAGTCAACAGCAGCCCTCTTCTGATGCAGGAGAGAACGTAGAAGATGAGAAGCAACGTCCGCAGCTTGGTGTCTATCAGTGTCCAGTCTTCTTGAATCAGTCAAGACAGGTGGGTCTTCTTGGAAGTGTCAGTACCATCAGTTATTCAAAGATAAACTAGAGTACTGGGCCCTGTTGCATAAGACTTACCACTGATGGTAATTACTTTGCCATCAATATTAACTACCATCATGGCAACATTGCATGCTCAGCACTGAGCCAATCAAACCAAGGTTTCCATGGAAGTTACCATAAAATGCTAAGTTTTAATATATGCAACGGTGCCCTGCATGGTCTTGGAATTACATTCGGAAAGAAACTGTCCGGTAGCAGTTAGGAAAGAGTGATTACGTAGTACATAATAATGGGTGTGTACGGAAGACTTGGAATCATCAAAATGGTATATAAGAAATTGACTCAATCTCGCTGTAAAGCACATGCATTGCACACAAAATGGGTATATGGGACTACACACACATGTGTTTTGAACAGTTGGTCCAAACACTTCAGTTATTAGTAATAATATTAATATTATTTTGAATATGAGGACATTTGAAGAGTCATCCTTTTCAGGGGATATATATATATATATATCAAAAACGACACAAAAAGAGTGAGTAAGTTCACAAATTATGTTTCACCTTTATACAGAACTCAACCTTTTCTTTAATCCTTTGAAACCCTTAAGTATTTTAGCTTCCCAAATCTTGTTCATGCTTTCAAAGTAAAAACTGAAAAAATACTTCATTGTTCCATTTACAATGCATTATTCTTAGATTGTACCATGAGTAAAGTACTATTATATTTGTTTTATTTTCAATTTAATTTGATTTATTTCTTTTATTTTTATCAGGTATGTGTATTCACCCTTGATCTCGCATGCCCTCTGCCTGTAGAACAGTGGACAATGGCAGGGACAGCTCTTATTCTGGATCCAGGTGCGTACTACTGCTCTCACTTTCTTAACCGTAATTGCTCCATCTGTGCATCTTTCAGTTTATGTATTAGGAGCTGAATGTCTTTTCTGTGTGTTTCTTGTAATATTCGGTTTCATAATGCTGTTAAACAGCTGTGAGTTTTCTCTCATGGAGACTATAGTGGAAGGTATATCATTTCGTCTCCCGTGCCAGGAACATAATGAACATCAGGGGAGTGTTTCACAAAGGCTAAGATTGACTTTATAAGTTAGACTTAACTATGGCAGGCTGTTCATGCCACTGGTTGCTCTTGCCATTGGTCTCTCAATTATGATCTTTTGTTACTATTTTTTCCTTCAATAATGAATTATCAAAAAATGTAAATTCTGTAGATTTGTGACCATGATTTCTACGTCTCTTGAGAGACCAATGCCAGTAAATGGTGAGAGCAAACAGTGGCATGAACGGCCTGCCATAGTTAAGTCCAACTTAAAGTCGATCTTAGTCTTTGTGAAACACCCCCCTGATGTACTAGTTTCATTGATATTTGTATTGATCAAGGTAACAGAAGTGAATTTTATACAATCATCCCATGAACTGAAAGCTTGGGGTTGTATCAGTAATGCATATGACAGAATTCCTTAGATTTGTCCATAAAGAAATAAACAACTTGCAAAAAATATCAAATAATGTTCATTTTGTCTATTCGAAGCCAGAAGCCTGAAGGACATTAACTCATACTTTTATACAGAGTTAATGCCTTTCAGGCTCCAAACAGAGGATTACAATTTCTAACACAGGTTCTGAAATTATGGGATTATTTGCATTGTTTGAAAGTGTATTTTGCAAGGATTCTATATCAGCCGGTTGATGATATGTGCAATCATGCAAATACATTGCCTAAATCTACATGAATTTTATTTCTACATTGAATCTACAGAAGCACCTGTGAATGGAGCCAGGAAATGGCCACAGCCTTCCATGCAGCACTCGGTAAGAACCATTGAGGAGGCAGCGGTGAAGCACAGTGAAGACGGAACAAGCGAGCGGGGTGCTCCATCCGAAGCCTCTCGCCGGTCCATAGGGAGCAAACCTGGTAGCGCTACCGGCCTCAGGGCCGGCTCAGGTTCCAGGCACTCTGCGATGAGCCGACCATCCAACAGTAGACAGTCAGCGAGGTCCGAGAAGAAGGTAACCATTGAGGAGAAGGACGAAGATGAAGAGAAGAAACGGGATACAGTCCTAGAAGAAGAGGAGGAGGAGGAGGGAGTACAGCTGGATGATGCCTTTGAGTTGGAAGAAAACGCTGAGCTGATGCTGACTGCAAGGTCCATTGAGCAGGAGAGGCAAAGACATCTCAAGTCCACCTTCGACTATAGAAACCTCTCAAGTTCTCGCAACGATAACAAGAATGCCGACCCTGTTGAGCAGGATGAGCTGGACAATGAGAATGCTAATAATGATGTGGGTGATGCAGACTCTGAGGATGATTATGATGGAGCGAGTGAGAGATCGTCCACCAGGAGTTCCCGGCATTCTTCAAGGGCTTCAAGTGCTTCTGCTAAGGATGAGGATGTCAGGAAATACTCAGATGAGGAGGATGATAGTAAGTACTCTGATCATGAAGAGGAAGAGAAGAAGGAACCTAAGAGGGATAAAGAAGACTTCTTAGATACAGCATCTCAGAAGAGTGTGCAGTCAAGGACAGGTGGAGATGCACGAAACTCTCCATATGGAAGCCAGAATGGATCCAGACATAGTGTAAAACCCAAGGATGATGTTAGTGGCTCAAAGACAAGCCCTCAGTCTAAGAAGTCTTCAAAGAAGGATGAAGACAAAGCCTCAAGGAAAAGCCTCAAGGCTGCTGGAGACATTTATGCTTCGGACAAAGGGTCAAGGAGGACTGGGAGTGGTGGATCCAGGAAGAGTCTACCAAAGACCAGCAAAGATCGGGCATCATCGGCAGAGTCGAGCAAGTCAGAAGGAAGAGATTCAGTCAATGGCGATGCCAGTCCAAACCAAAGCAAGGAACTCCAACCCAGACCTCCGAGCAGCGGCTCCAGGAAATCTGGACGGCCTGGAAGCGGTAACTCCAGGAGATCCGCCAAGTCAGCTGGATCCGTCAAGTCTGATAAGAACGAAGACGAGGAGAGGGACAAGTTCCCTTCAAACGGAGAGGCCTCTGAAGACAAGAAAGAACATCACGGATCCAAGGAGTCTCTGAACTTCTTTGAGCAAGCCATTGAAGCAATTGTAGGTGATGGAAGCAGTGATGAAGAGGGCAAGACGAGATCTAAGGATGTCGAGTCCGCTGCTAGCCATGGTAGAGTCAGTAGTCAGGGTAGGGCTAGCAGAGGCATATCAGCAAGTAGAGCTTCTGACCAGAGAAGCGTCTTCAACAAGGACGATCCAGATTATTAGGGCATGACCGAGCTGTTTTCTTCCCTATGCTACCCACCACATCTAAGAAGTTAGCATATTTGATGATGATTGTTTGATGATGATTGCCTATCGGATGATATTATGGAATGTGTAAGCCCAGCTAGAGCTCAGGTGAGACAAATGATCAAGTAACATAAGAATTTTTATGTCAGTTTATGTTCATAAAATAACAAAGCTTATACTAATATGAAAATATGAAAAAGGTGTGATATTGAAATTCAAATTTTATTCTTAGAAGTATGAGAAAAAAACGTTGAAATGATACAAACATGTAAATTTAAAATACAATCTACTGATATATATGTAAATACAGAGATTGAAATGAAGTGGTTTTAACAAAGTTATGATGACAAATTTATGTATATATTGTAAATGTATTTACGTTTTATAACATTGTGATATATATCTAAACCTGAATTTCCTATCTGAATATATATACATGTACATATGTAAGTGTACTTTTGATTTTGTTTATACACGCAGAATTAAGTTTATTATACGAGAAGTGTCTATGCAATTTAGTCTTCTGAAGATTGGAAAAAAGTGGAGTGTGTTCTGATACATTTTTGTCTTGACGTTACGCTCTTGAATAAACTTTTCAAATCAGGATAAGCTATATCGAAGGTGGAAGTCAAAGCTCCCGGCTATAATCCTTACTAAGAATTATTTGTATAAATGTACATTACATTTGTATAGAAGATCATTACATTCCCAAAATTGTTCATACAAAGATCATTTTCATATGTATCATATCTGAAGCTTATAGTAGATGCACCTGACTCCCTCCTAATGTATACTATTCAATGTACATGTTTTATACCCACCTATTTCTTTGGAATGTAAATATTTATAATTTTAAAGATTTAATTTTTGTTTTGTACTATATGTATTAATGGAAAGTTTATTTGTAGTAAGAATTGTCAAATGAAATTTGAAATGTGGATGGATTGTGAATTTCCTTGACACTTTTGTTTTGCATCGATGTAGATATTCCATCCTGTCACCACTAATCGTCACTTTCATCTCTCACTATAATTATTAGCCTTTTATGCTCTTATCCAGTTAGAAACCCTTTTTATATTTATTTCCTCAAGTGTCACAGCTAGGCCACCTATGCACATATTTTGCTACATGACTAAGAAGCATAGTAGTGAGTGACAAGCCCAGTACCATCATTGAATTTCCCTTTGACATTATTTCGAGGAGTTCCCAAGAATAATTCCATCCTAAAAATGGTCTGTACTTGTGGAAATTTCTACAGACACGTGTACCTCGTCATTTGCCAACAAGAAGGTTGTTACTGCCATTGACCATACGTAGCCCTGACGGCCTTCTTACAGGCAGGCAACGGCCTGTCTCAAGCCATGTTGATTACTATGCAATTTGCTGTACATGTATATACTTCTGCCTTGGTACATATATTCTGCAGTTGCTCATAGGCTAGAAAGATGTGTTTTAGTTCGACTGTGTTTAATGCAACATGAATTCCACACTTGCACACGTTGTTCTGCCCCGGATTTGTTCTGATCAATATCTCTGATGACAATAATAGTGTCTGTTTGGAGCCAGAAGGGCGTTAACTCATATACCTTGATACAGAGTTAATGCCCTTCTTGCCCCAAAGTGACGATAGGCCCTAAGAATTAGGAGGTGAAGATGGAAATATAGTATTTCATTTCAGTAGGAAACTGAAAGAAAGTATTGGAAAGTTGCCTTTGAATGTGTATTGCCCATTTTCTATCTCTTAATTTCATTGGTTAAGAAATAGAATGCATTTAAGGAAGGTTTTGTCTATTGAATTCTTAAAATATGCAAACCTGATTATATAATAGGATAATACTATGCTGTATTATGTATACCCCATAGTCTTTCCGTGTGTTTTCGAGACCAAATTACATGAACCTTGATTGCATGAATGAATTGCATAAAGTTTGAATCTATATGCTATGAAAGCCGTCCATTATGATTTGCTGTGAAATTGATTTGAATGGGAAAAAAATCTTTATCCGTTAATAAAATGTTTACTGAATTACTCAACATTGGTCCAATTGATTGATTTGTATCTTTGTATCTATTGCCTTTTCAGCTATACATGTATATATGGTAGCTCAGCGAAAGTCAGGGTAATAATACTAATAGGCCTATAATGGCATTGCAGTTCCATTCAGAGAAAAGTATTAATACTGATGAGGCTATACTAATAAAAAAGAGACTATTGTTATCATTTGATAAGGATAATGATGGTGATAATGAAAATGATGATGATAATATTGATGGTAATGAAAATGATAAAGATGATGATGAAGGTAATGAAAATAATGTTGATGATGATAATATTGATCGGGGAAAGCCTTATCAGCATTAAAGCTGTTCTTTTTGAGGGCCTTGCAGTTATTACCTCAGCAATTGTCATAAGTGAAATAAAGGGACATTTTAAGGGAAATGAATGGACATTTTATGGGAAATAAAAGGACACAACATGGCAGACAAGTGAGACAGTTTTGTTTGTTTTCTAAGTCTTCATTCATTTACATTTCACTGTACAATCACTTATTTTTTTCAACAAACATTTCAACTGACATATTTACATCAATACAAAAAAACAAAACTTCTTCAAAAGTGTACAGAATATTTTTCAAGAAATAACTTTACAATTATAACACATATGATTTATGCTTTGTGCTTTTTAAAATTGTCTCAGAAATGCATCCAATTCTGCTTACATACAAATTTATACATATCAAATACATATTTTTGAAAATTCAAAGACAAACTATTAAGAGAAATCAGAGAAAAACATTCATTGAATAGATTCATTGTTATGAACTTGTAATAACACTGGTAGAAAATTTATAAGCACACGTTTTTTCAAATACGTTCAAATGAAATCATAATGCTTTTTATGCAGATGTTTTACATAAGTACATGTAGTTCATTAACTTAGTAACCCCCATCACCAAAAAAGAGGGGAAAAAAAATCCTCATTTTATTTTGGCTAAGAGTAAACAGAATAGGAAAGTCCAAGGTATTTTGTTATTTTGTGTCCCATGTTTCCTAGTAAAGTCAACCCTGCTTTAGCAACCATCTGTATATAAAGACCACATCTTCTGTTTCCCTTAAATGGTGTTCGTCATTGAGATCTGTACTAAAGGTCAGGACCCTGTACATAAAGACAAGCTGCCTGTCTCTCTTGAGCGGTCTTTATATACAGGTTTCCAGACCTGCCAAGTTTTCCAAACTGCAATGTGGGACAACTGTAATCAAAAGTCCATTAAAGCAAAGCGAGCGGACCGTATATAGGCCTGGGGTCCAGGGGTGGAGCCCCCAGGAGCTCATGGGTTTTAGCACCTTCAGGCATGTAGGAGAGGGTATTCGGACTTTCAGAGGCCTAAAAATAAGGATTTTTAATGCTTTAGTTTACAAAACTGGGCAGTATTTGAACGACTAATTAATGACTATAGAAAAAGATAAGATTTCTTAAAAATAAAAAAATTTAAAAATCTTTAAACGGAAATTGCAGAATGCTGGACAATCCCGCATTTTCAGGATTTTTGTCTCCAGAATGCGGGATTGTCCAGCACAAAGCGGGACACTTGGCAGGCCTGGGTTTCACCGGAAATTCCGGTATTTATGATCATTAGTTGACATCAACAGTATTATATCAAATTAATAGAATGATCAGATATGGTTGGTACAGGCTCTTTCAGGTATGCCACGCAATGAAACTCCTACTGGTATTCACTGAGCTCTGTGTTGTACGATACAGAAATGGGAAGGGTATTACTTCATCATTTAAAAAGAAAAGGCTTAAAGGGATAGTCGAGTTTTGTTGCAGAGGGCGCTACGCAAAATAATTTTTTTGTGAGGTAATGAAAAACTGAGTGTCAAATTTGAAAGAATATACTATTCAAATGACAAAATCATCTTTGTTTGATGAAAATCGGTGCAGAGAAGGCTGAAATATCCATAAATATAACCATTTCTAATATTTGTGGTGCCCCACAAATATTCGGGAATTTTGAACCAGCCATTGAAAAACGAGATAGCGCCTTATACGTTTTATTCCAGCCAATGCCAATATTGGCTTTTTGGCGTTGGTTATACATGTAATACGCACAACCATCCAGCCCGTGTATTGTTATTAATTAATTAATTAACGGTCACCATATTTTTTTAAAAGTGGAGCTGAATTGGTATGATCGTATGCAATCTAAATTCACATATTTTGGGGTCTAGAATTACCTTCATAGCAATTTTAGGTTCTAAAAGGGCACTAGAAATGTCTTAAATAAGAATAAGAGCAATAACCATGCACTTTGAAGGCATATGTGGTCTTAAACAAGAACTCAACTATCCCTTTAAAGGGGAAGTCCACCCTAAATATTTAGTTGGTTTTAATAGCAACAGAAAATGACAGAGAAACACGTCGGTGCAAGTTTGAGCAACACAAAAAAAAACTATTGCAAAAAAAAATTATGAATTTTTGTAACAATCAATCAAACACAAATTGGCAACTCTTGCAAGGTCCCCGCCGTCTTTTCCAAAAACACAAGTTAGACATATAAAACGTCTATTCATTTGAGTCTACGACAGATTACCCCAAAACATATTCCTGTCGGAACTTCATTTCACATCCATAAACAACAATGTTTCATTGGAAAACATTCTCAACCTTACACACTTCTAGAACTGTTCACATATTGCTGGGGACCATTTGTAGGTCCACTTCAAGATAACAAGGTCCATTTGTCTTTAAAAAAAAAAAAAAGTCTGAAATAGTAACCGCTATTTGAATCTTGAGAGAAAACCGTTACAAGAACATCGTATACGTGGAACTTCGTTTTCATACTTGCCAACATTTGAAATTCCAAAAACGGAACGCACATCACAAATCATATACAGTAGGCCTACGCCGCGACTGCACTAGCACTGCACGTGAAATACATATCTCTACTGAATACATGTACGGCCGGAGTCATGCAGTGATCGTGAGCGATAGCGCTAGCGCGACGCATGCATGCTGTGCAGTGCCAAAGGCAGAGGGATTATGCATGGCACTCTATGGGCCGTCTACGCACACGCGCGCTCATTATTACACGCTGCGAATAGAGATCAGTGTGGCGCGAAGTAAACACGCTGCACGAATCTTGCGCAATGCAATCCTTCCAGCACTCATCAGATCGAAACTATGGAAAGCCGAATGGTATTTTACTACATGTATGTATTTCCCCAAATCGGAACGTTCCGTTTTTCATGGCTCTAAAAACTTCAAAAACGTAACAGTTCCGTTAGAAACGAACGGTTGGCATGTCTGCATTTTACATTCACAAACAGCATTTTTTTGTTGGTAAACATTCTGAACTTACAAACTTGTACATCTGTCCACATATGGCTTTGAAGGCTACACTCTACTCTTCAAACGTCCCCTTTTCCAAGTGTGGAATCGCTCTATACCAGTTCACATATGAATTGTTTAGAAACTGCTCTCAAAATGTCCCTCATCCCAGTTTGGAATCGTCCTATAGACCTTTACCAGTTCGCATATGAAATGATGTTTAGAAACTGCTCTTAGAATGTCTCTCTTTCTTTACACGGAATTGCTTTATACCAGTTCACATATGAAATGATGTTTAGAATCTGCTCTCAAACTATCCTATTTTCCCATTCTCGAATCGCCTTGTACCAGTACCTTGTACTTAAAGCCTACTCTCAAAATGTCCCTTTGCAGACTAGGCAATCACCCTATACCACTTCACATATGAACTGTTGTTTAGACACTGCTCTTAGAATGTCTCTCTTTCTCTACATGGAATCGCTGCATACCAGTTCGCATATGGCTTGTAGGCCAGACACTACTCTCAAAATGTCTGTCTGCCCTAACATGGAATTGCCCTATACCGGTTCACATATGGGCGGTGTCCACTTCAAGCTGTTGACGTCAATCAGCTTGAGACCGTTGGTCCTCTCTTTCTCTCTGGACAGGTACTCGTCGATGAGATCCTGTCGCTTTAGCACCAGATGTTTGCCCTTCCAGTATTTCAGCATGGACATGGACTGGAGGGTGCTGACGATATCGTAAGGGTTGATGGCCGTCTCCTGGCTGATGTCTGCAAGAACAAGGAACAATGACAAAGTAGGAAATAATAATAGTAATGATAAAAAGATGATATAATGGCATAAACAATAACAATACAAGAACAACAGAACAAATCAAACAATAGTTATAAAGTAATATTAACAGCAATTATATTAATAATAATAATAATAATAATCATAATGATAGTAATGATGATGATAATAACAATAATAGAATGAACAATAATCATAACAATAATAATGATAATAATAATAATAACACTAATAATAACATTAACAAGAATTTACCATTATCATAATTATTTCACTAACACACACAAATCGTATCCTCTTACAACAGAGTTCTTGCAGCATTCATAATATTTCATTTTAACAGGGGTTGCCTGCGTTTAAATACACATTGGTGAAAGTTCTTTACCTCCACACAAGAGGTCGCGAGTTCAATCCTTTCTTTCTTGGTGCTTCCATCCTTGGACAAGGTGTTTAACCCTTATCCATCTCTCTTATTAAAACCAGGAGGTGTTTCACAAAGACTAAGATCAACTTTAGTTGGACTTGAACTATGACAGGCGATATATGCCCTTAAAAAGTCTTGAACCAGATGTAAATTTAGAGGGAAAAACCTTAGAAATCATGATCTTTAGATGTTCTTTCCTTCAATAATAAAGTATCAAAAGATGTGAATTCTGTAGATTTGTGACGTCCCTTGAGAGACCAATGGTGAGAGCAACCAGTGGCATGAATGGCCTGCCATAGTTCAAGTCCAACTTATGTCGATCTTAGTCTTTGTGTAACACCCCCAGGTGTATTAAATGGGTTTCTGATATTGGGGTACTAATGATTTCAAGGTTCTCAAAAAACTTGCATCATTAATACTGATGAATTATTCTGGGTAAATGAGACAATATTATTTCTCATTACACAGTGTGTGCGTGTAATTGGGTGTTTAAAGACGCATATCAACCTAGGCCCCTCCTTATAAAGAGTTGATATTAATCACAACTTATTTGCAAATGATATTAATCACAACTAATTACATAAGAGATAGGAGACTGCACACTCGTGATTGATTGGAAGACTTGGGATTGATTATGATCAACCGCAACTCTTTATAAGACGGGGCCCAGATGTGATTATTTATGTCTGGGACCGACCTTTAACATTGCAGCATTAAGGTCATTACACTTTTAGGTCACACACTTTTAGGGCCTCTTACCTTTGATGGATATTTCCTTAGCATCCAGCTTATGTAGATATTTAAGTAGCACACCTTTCCAGTAGCTCCTGTAGCTGATCAGACCAAGATCGGAGAGAGGCTTCTCTGGGGAACCAATCTTCTCCTCTCTCTTAGACAGTAGATAGCCTGAAGAAGAGGATTTTAACAAAGAGATGTGATCAAAACCAATCTCCTAATCTTTCTTAGACAGTAGGTAGCCTTCAGAATGGGATTATATCAAAGAGATGTGATCAAAATCAACTACATGTACATGTAGTCCTGACAGGTAATTCATTATCAGAAGAATAAGAATCATTGTACTTATTCACCTGCTTTAAAAATATCTAAGTATGTCTTACACAGTCAGGTTATAATCTAATATTCAACATAAAATTTCACCAACAAAACAGTACACTTTATAATGCCTGTAGATTTTACAAGGGAACATACAACGAAGTGTTATCATGTTGTAGTTGTATGATATTGATCTATTTGATGGTAGAGTTTAAAGCCCCACTGCACTACTTATAGCTACTAGCGCCCTCTATATAGTAAACAATGCCTAAGCGGTGACCATTGGTCCCACATGGTCCCCTTTTTCTTATTTGATGAGATAACCACCTGTCAGTGACCATGCAGGGAGGTCTAATCCCTCCTGGCCAAATTAGTGCAGATAGGCTTTAAGGATGCGTAGAGTTACATTTAGTAATCGTATTATTCAACACCATCATGTCTCTAAAAAATTTAAAACAATAGAGTACCGAAGTGCGAACGTCATATTCACTCGTTGTCCAGGTTACTGGTTCCAAACAACAGAGCCTGCACATGAGGTTCACATCAAAATCATTTATGCATCGGGCTGGAGCAGGACAAACTCAGTATTTGGCACTGTTGTGATTGTTTGGAACCGAACCAGTAACCTTGACAACTAGGCCAGTATGACACGACACTTTGGTATTCTATAACGACCAAACAAGGAATTTAAAAATAAAAATTTAAGGTGCTAAAGTTCCTTCACAAGTCAGCAGAATTACATGTATGAACAAATGTAATTTTCAATCATAAAAAGCAGACATTAATGAGAGGGTGAAGATGATAACTTACATCACCCTCAAGGTCACTAAAAAATATTAACTACGTAATTTGTCCACTTACTGAAATCAATAAGCATCTTCCCATATCCCTGCCTCATGTACTGAGGCAAGGTGAGTATACAGGAAACATTGTAGTTCAGAAATGAGTTCTTCTCCTGCAGGACGTAATAATGGGGCTGAAAAGAATTATTATCTCAACAAAAGAATAAGTTGAACTTGAACATGAACTACAAAGGATGTTGACCTACCGAGTACTCTAAATATCATTTGAGTAAACCCCACACAATAAGTCATCTTACAACATTCATTCTAAGCATTGCTATCAGGTACAGCTGCGTGATAAGTCTGACTTAATTAATATTCATACATCTTCAGAGATACTTTCATGCTTTCTATGCTTTAGGAAAAATTACTCCTCTGCTGCGGTGCTTTTGTTAAATCATGCGCTGATTGACCATAAGATATCAAAGTTTAGAAAGTGCTGAAATTTTCATAAGAACAAGAATCTGTTTCACCCACCCGCTTCAGGATTACCGGCTTCATCAGGTGGGCAAACACATGTATGACTATAATGGCAATCAAATTACTCTAAAACCATAAATATTTGGACAGTTTTTGCAAGTTGTCCAGATTTGCAAAAGTTGTTAAATTGAAATAATAGAAATTTGGCAATGGTACTAAACAGTTTTACTTAACAATTTGCATCAGTTTTGTGTGGCAAATGGTTCTGAACTGCCACTATTGGCTTTGTAGTACAGGTAGATATATGAAATTTACCTTTGAGAAGTAGCCAAGAATGTGACAACCTGAAGAATCGTTCTCAGTCATGATATAGAAGAGGAAAGGTTCTACATCGTAGTAGAGAGTTTTGTGGTCCAAAAACAGCTTGGCAAGAAGACATAGATTCTGACAGTAGATCTATAAGAGCAAGACAAATAAGGGAAATAGGTTATGGTGAGGCCGAGTGAGTAGTAGATTTAGTATGCAATAGCTCTATGAAAGAAACTGTTAAAAAATGCTTTTGAATGGTTGAGATTTGAGAATCACAAAGTTGAAACTCGTTATAAATTTAAACACACACGTTTCAATGGGATCTCTGCAAACTTGTACTTTTGACGGTCTCTTGAAATGCTGCCCATGTCTCTTCAATAGGACTTGAAGTTGTAGGATCCTTGGTTGTTTTAACAATCTAGTAAAATAAATCATCCAATCATTAATTCAACAACGAAGGTAAAAATAAATTCCCACACAAACCAACCTTATTTTTCTTGCCATCCACCTCAAAGACAGAGTTGATGCCCTTCCTGTAGATCTCGTCGCCCGGGGATGCCTCCAGATGCACTTGGCAAGATGTCGTCTGAGGATAGTGGAGCTACGCATGTACTTGAGGCAGAACTCGCAGATGTAGAGCTTGGGAAGCCTTGCGTATTCCTCTGGGTAAGGGGACGAGTACCAGGTGTTGAGCTCGAAGCGGCCAAACTCAAGCTTCTTGACGGTGCCTTCACCAGGATTCCCCAAGCCGCCCTTCTCCTGAGAGAGCAAAATGTATGAATACCCCATTATTTGACAGTACAGTAAAGAAAACAAAAAGGTCAGGATATATACAACGTGAGAATCAGACATTAGAAACAAGCTCCAGCTTCTGTACGGTGCCCTCACCAGGATTCCCCAAGTCGCACTTCTCCTGTGAAAGCATGAGAAGGAAGTTTCGATTGAGCCATGCTCAGCATTAGACATTACGTTGGCTGTACGACACAAGCTTCAGTAACAGTGGTTAAATGTGGTCAGTTTCTAATAATTATCAATTTCCTGCCTTTAACCTTGGATCCAGCACCATAAAAAAAAAAAGTTAACCCTAAAAACAAAAATAAATCCACTCAAACCCATGCTCTAATCCAATATGTACATCTTAGAAGAAGTCCAGAGCAAATGTCAGATCATACTGGTTCAGTACGAGAAGAGCAGCTGAACCAAGGGTTCTAGGGACTAGGAATTCCAAAGGCATGTCCCTCAGTTGCATACCTTGATGCAGAACCTGTTCTTTTTAGCTTTCTGTTCAAATAAACATGAATTGAATAGCTGGCCTGATCAAAGAGGCAAGTGCTCTTAGTCAAATATGCTGAAATGAAACAGTAGAACCACAAAGTTGATAAAATATTCAGTTTTCTAAAATGTCAGTATGCAACAATGAAAAATCAGTACTACTTGAAAGTCCTGCATGCTCTCAGGGTACCCTGTTGTATTTACCCTATTTGCTGTGAGTGGAGAGTCATGTTCCGGTAAGGTCTGTGCATGAACACGCACCATCTCCTCCGAGGCTCGCATCTGGGCCTCGCGGAACAGATCCAGGTCAAACTGCGACGTGATCCCGTTGAGGAGAGGCTCCCGAGACTTGTGGAACTCCTCCCGGTGCTGCCGACTCTTGACCTTGACGTCCTCAGTGAGCTCCTTGCGTTGTCGCCGAAGCTCCTGCACCTGGTACCGTTTTTGCTGTTGGGCACGAGACGAGTTCTGATTGAGTGCCAAGTGCGTTGGTGTTAACAGGGTAAGTGTTGGGTGTTAAGAGGGTAGGAGTTAAGATGGTGTCACAAGAAAAGGGGTTGGTGTTAACATAAGTTTTAAAGACAGGAGTTGAGATGGGGTTACATGAAAGGCATTAGTGTTCAGAGGGATAAGTTGGTGTTTTAAGCAGAGAGTTGGTGTTACAAGGAAAGAGTAGTATTGATAGGGGAGGAGTTAGGACGGTGTTAGAAGGGAGAGTTAGGTGTTTTTGAGGGTTTGAGGTGGTGTTAACAGAAGAAAGTTGAGATGGTGTTACAAGAAAGATTTGCATGAAGAATAATGATTAGCATTTGAAGTGAAGCAGATGAAAGCGATAAAAACAAAGAAGTGCACCATAACATGGGCAAAACGAAATGGCACCACAAGACATATCAAAGTCGATCAAAGCAAGATTAACACAAGACATGCATATAGAAAGAAGAGAGACGTACATATGAAATGTGACAGAAACCCGTGTGAATATCCCATAATTTGACAGTGCAGAACAGAAAACAAAAAAGTAAGGATACACAACATGAAAATCAGACATTTGACACACACAAAAAAACAGAAAAGATTACAATAAGGCAGACAAAAATGTATAGGTAATGCACATCAATTATGGTATGATTAAATTTAAATGAATGACAGTGTTAATGCAATAGTTAGTCAAATGGTGAAGAAAACAAAAAAGGAAATACAAATTAGATTACTAAGAAAAGAGGAATTACAAGTACACATCAAATATTTTTCTTTTAAAAACTCAGGGATGGCCTGTTTTTAAAATTAAATGTATGATTGCAGTTTGTGTACAGTATTCTAAAATCTTCAAAACTATCTTTGTTGAACCACTTTTCTAAGAAACAACCTCAGAATAATAGTAAATGAAATAGAAAAGCATTTCATTTTGTAAACTCTTACTCTACCTACGAGAAGCACGGAGAAATTCCTTGCATGTTTAGTGCACAGTATGTGTGCTCAAGCCAGTATGCCTAAGTATAACTTTTCTAGTATCATTCTATGAATTAATAACATAACAATTATTATCATGAATATCATTATTATGGTTTGCTCAGATATGCCGTGGTAATTGTGAGGTGTTTAAAAAAAAAATGATTTCAGTATAATATCTTCACAAGGCTGTGTCTTATATTCAGAGAGCTACAAGTAAGTGAATACATGTAGGACCTTTGTTCGGCGAAGGTAGCGTCCATTTACACGTTAAAAAGAAAACTCCGCTGTTTTCTGCGGCATGTGTGAATGCGCCTTTCTCGGCGCTGATAGCTTACCGTTTGCCGCAAGGCCTTCTTCTCATCATTCTCTTGCTCTTGGTGCCGATTGCGTCTCTTCTCTGCCCTGGCGTCTGCTTTGGCCTGGCACTCCTCAGCCGTCATGTTATGGTAGAGGGGACAACCCCACAAGGTACGATGCTTGGTGAACTTTCCAGTAAAATGACCTGCGGGGGGGCAACACGGGAATAAACATTTACATGTAGCTATAATCACTTGAATACTATTCAATTGAATACAATATGATAGGTAATAAAACCTTGTGACTCAAACATTTCAAATTTTCTAGAGAGCAAAAAAAAAAAAAAAACAACAACAATTCATGTCTAACAAACATTGTATAAGTACAATTCATGTCTAACAAACATTGTATAAGTACAATTCATGTCTAACAAACATTGTATAAGTACAATCATGTCTAGACAATGAAAATAGGTAGAAATTATTTGCATGATTAGTGCACTTATTTTGTAGGAGAACTTTAGTCAGTGTGTTTAACATAATAAGAGCATGTACTCCCTTCTGTCTAGTTGCTTTTTTTTAAGTACTTATTATTATCTCAGTCAGTCTGCACTTTTTTTTCAATCATTCAGTCTTCATTCATCCATCCATCCATCTTACATGTACCTCTTGAATCACAATCAGGAACGGGACACCTCAATTCTACACTCTCCTTCCTTTAAAAGCTGCTGTTCTGCTATAATTCTGTTCTTCCTCTTTGTCTCTCAAACTCTGCTCTCTATTCATTCATTCATTCATTCATTCATTCATTCATTCATTCATTCATTCATTCATTCATTCATTCTTTCCATCTATCCATCTTACCCCTTGAATCACAACCAGGAACGGGACACCTCAATTCTACATTCTCTGACTTCAAAAGCTGCTGTTCCGCTATAATTCTGCTCTTCCTCTTCTTGTCTACGTCTCCGCTCTCTTTGTCGCTTGAAAGCTCTCCATTGGTCAGTTTAGCATCACCTTTACCTGTACTTTTCTTCTGCATCTTCTTCTTTGGGCCTCCTGATTTTACGGAATAATCAAAATATTCATAACTAATACAAATCAAACATGCCTTTTAACAATTTTTATTGTGCATTAGAATAACATTTCCTTTCCTCTTTTTCTTCTTCTTTGGTGCTCCTGATTTTACAAAATAAGTTGAAATATTTAATTCTGGAAATATTTAAAACAAACCAAATTTTATCTCTTATTTTATTTATCAAGACATCCCCAGCTTATCCTCATGACGTGAGCATATTGGACATAAAAGCACAAACAACTAAATTACAGTTACAAATGAGGGAAACACACAATACTCATTGACTTCATAATTTGACAGCTGCACACAACTAGGTGAAAAAATACAAGTCATTTAACATGGACATACATGTAAGTGGCAATTCGGGTGAAAAAAAAGCAGATGCGAGCAGCAAAGGCCCTATGGTACTCACTAATCTTGTTGTTATGAGATATAGAAATGTGAAGTGCACTACAATCACATCATATCTTGCCCTGGTGGTTTCCCCCAAGGCATAGGTGACCAAGGCTTTAGTGATATACGCTTCATAGTGATGTGATAAAATGCTCCCTTCAAATAATTTGCCATTGACTACAAGCCATTCACCTTTTCAAAATTTGTTGATTGTCTGTTAATGACAAACCGATCAGATCCTGTTTCATAAAACTTGATATCAATAACAAGTTACAATAACTGTTATAAGCTACTGAATAACTGAAATCATGGCATTTGATTGGCTGAGAGCAAATTTGTCATAGAAATGTAGCATTTGTTATTGATAACAAGTTTTAAGAACTAGGGCCCGGACTCATTCCTACAAATTAGAGATCCTGGGCCCTGTTTCATAAAACTTGTTTTCACAAGTTACAATAACTGTTATAAGCTACCAAAATCATGGCATTTGATTGGCTAAGAGCAAATTTGTCCTAAAAATTTAGCATTTGCTATAGATAACAAGTTTTATGAAACAGAACCAGATTTGACCTACCTCCATTGAGCGATGCACCCGACTCCGTATCAGAGTGGTGAGTTTCGGACTTCCCCCGCTTGCGGCCTTTCTTATTAGTCTTCTCTGCGGCATCGGTGGGTACCGTAGGTTCACTATCGGAGCTATCTGAGGTCTTCCTGTCCACTCCCTTCCCTGTCTTCATGGGGGATTGGCCTCGCATCCTCATGACTGGAATAGAAATACAGAACAGAGGCATACTGATGAGAGATTAAGCCCAGGGGGGTGATTCACTAACTGGGAACGATATCGTTCCTAAGAGCAATTTTGGGGATTGATTTCAATCCCAGCTTAAAATCGATTCTACCTGACTGGTTCACTAAATCGCTTTTAGGCTGGGATCAATCCCAGCGTGAATAATCATGCGCACATATGAATATTCATGTACGCGATCAATCCAACCAATCAAAAGACTAAAATTTTGGTCACGTCACGTCACTGGGCATCAATCAATCGCGTAGCCGATCGACATAACGATAATTAGCTAGCTATCGTCGCTTAATTTGTCAATGACGTTCATTTCTATGTTGATTTCATTTTACTTTTAACATTAGAAGAAAGCTGAGTGAAATTTCGCATAACACATGACACAAAATAATTCATGACTGTTTCATGTAGCAGTGTGAGGATTCATACGATTTTCTGTGGGTATATTTTGTCTTTCTTTATGCTTGTTTCGAGTAAAATGCCGGATTTAACGTAGGCCTAGGGCCTAGCCGCCCTAGATCTAGCCTAGGCCCTACCCGGCCTACTGAGGCTAGGCGGTTAGGCCTAGACCCTAGTAAGTTAGACCTACCGTCCCCTAGACCGAAGATTTCTGTCTCTTTCGTTCGTTAGCCTCTGATTTGGGTAGGGTCGGCTCCTCTCTTTAGAATGAACGAAAGAGACAGAAATCTTCGGTCTAATCCTATCATAGACCCTAGATCTAGACCTATTATAGACTAAATCAAAACGATTCGATATAGATCTAGGGCCTAGATCTAGAGTCTAGATCTAGTCTATCACTTTAACAGTGACTAACAATAAAGTCAATATCTATCTTCCTCTTGTTTGCTCTAATTTAGCTTCAGTTTGACAGTTTTGACTTTGCCAGAAAGTGTAGGCTAAGAGTAAGACTAAGAGTGATCCGGATCACTCTTAGCCTTAATAGCGATTTTAAGGCTAAAATCAATCCCAAATGCCTTAGTGAATCAGTTCCTAAAAGCGATATTGTTCTTAGGAGTGATATTGAGCCTAAGAGCGATTTTATCTCATTTGGGATCGATTTTAGCTGTTAGTGAATCACCCCCCAGGTATACATGAGGGACAGATGAAGGAGTGGGGGGAAAACAGGCATGGGATTAAAAAATACTGATAAGAGAGTTTAAACACAGGCATGGGATATGTGATTGACAGGCGTGGGATAGACTATTAGGAGATGTTCAAGGTGCCTACAGAGTACTATTATTACCCTGGCTATGGCACAGCTGCCCTAAGGCGCTCAAAGCATTCAAAGATTGTATTCCTAACATTCTTTTTTTTGGGGAGGGAACTAGTTTGCAGGCAAAAACCCTCGTCAGTGGCCGGCGATAAGGCTGCAGCGCCGCATAGGCTGCACTCCCAACTTTGACATTTCGTAGAGGGGGGAAAAAGAAGAAGAAAAAAAACGAAAGGAAAAAAAAAAAAAACGAAACAAGCAAAATCATCGTAATTTTCTAGTAGAAAACTATTTTTTCTACAAACTAATACCAAATTCATCAATATTCTTATAAAATTTAAAGGAAAAAACTAAGTTTACCTAAAAAATTATCGTAATTTCTTTATCTTCATTGATTTTGAAGCTAGTACTGTATCACAGGCAGATTTGGTATCCGAAATATACCCCTACCACAATGTATTGCGAAATTGCCTGAAATGGATACGAAGAAAATAGACTTCGTGCAGACTTCGTGCAGATGGGCAGTTGCGTTCTTGCGGTAGCTCCGTAACGGTCCCTTCTTTTAACGATGCAATGGCACGAACTTAGATCTAGATCTACCGGTAGATTTTGTTAAAAATAGATTATGAAGTTTATTCACGAGATTGACAAAACTTCATGTCAATAAATTGTTGGTAAGATGTGTGGAGTTAATCTAGAAGTCTGTTGTTGCGCATAGGCCGCACCCAGACTTTTTGATATTTTCTCTTCCGAAAATACTGCGGCCTTTACGGTACGGTAGGGTCTTTAGTTTAGCTGCCCCAGACACAGCCAGAGACCGACAGACATAGGCTCTGCTCAATGCTTTAGGAATTGTGCTTAAGTGTAAAATTAGAGTGTATATCTGCAGACTAGGAAACACCCTATATGATAAATACCACACTACTTTGGAATATACCTTGGTTTGTTGCCCTGGTAACGATGCGGGTGGACTGACGAGTGATCCTTCGATTTCCTTGGTCTTCATCGGACGTTGTGACTTCTTCAACATCGACGGATGAATCGGACTCTTCCCATCTGTCTGAAGAGTCACTGTCTTCCTTCTATAATCAAACAATACCAATTTAAAAAAAAAAGAAAATATAAAATTACAGGGAGATTCAACCCTTGATATAAATTTGTTCATAAATATGAAAGCAGAAAATGAGATTTTATTGTGTCGAATTCATTGTGGGTAGGGCCTACATGTAAAATATTCTTAAGGTTTTCGAGAAAGAAAACTCCCTCCTGAGTCATATATTTCGGACCAGAAATGAGAAAGTTGTAATCACTATACATATGGGCACCTTAAATTGGCTGAATCTGCATTGTCACTTTGATTTAATGCAGGACAACATTCCACGGTCAAAAAGGTATTTTTTCCGGATTTTCTTCATTGAAATTCTTGCAGCCATATTTTAAACTGTTACTGTCCATGGTCCGAGAATAAAGGATCGTCCGCATAAACGAGGACAGATGCATCCGCAAAAATAAGGATCGTCTGCATTTTCACAGATGTTTCTTATTTCCGATCCGTGCATTGGCGGTGCGATAAACGGATTACGCGATGACATTGACTTTGTACAGAGACTTTCACGTTTAATGGGCGAAAAATCCTCGGGAAGACAGACAACCCATAAAAGTAGACGGGGAACTGGGGGTATTTTAATACGCGGAATCCGTTTTTCGCATCACCAGCGCGCGCTTCGGGAACCCGAAGCCCCCTGATGAAAAATATGTGCGCGAAAAACGCAAAAATGCGGACGATCCTTATTTTTTAGGACGCAATTTGTCCGCGTTTACAAGGATATCCTTGTTTATGCGGACGATCTTCATTCTCCGACCAGCGCCCCTGCTGTTTGTAGGAGTGCTGACTCAGTCAGACACAGACTGAGTTAGACTGCAGTGTTGCTGTTGCCTTGTTTATTGCCTTGTTTTTTAATAGTTTTTGTCAATCACATCTGCAAAAAGTGCAATTACTTTTGCCAATGCAGGCCAAACACACAATTATTCACCACATACATAGCTTCACAATGACAGGTGTTCACAATGCACAACATACTGTAACATCAACGGTCATGATATTGATAATAATGCCATAAAAATTTAAATAAATAATCAACGGCGCGGCCGTGGCTGAGCAGCCCACTGCATTTGCACTAACGACTGTAACGTCTTTTTCGTCAATGCACGTAGATGTACACTCACATAGATCTAGGCTAAATCTACACATAAAAGTCATAATACAGTCACAGCGCCAGCACTAAATATTCGACTAAATCTGTATTTTCTTCTCACCTTTCGCCTTCCCATTTCAATCAACGTTTAGAATGAATGAATACCAAATGAACCTCTTCACTAACTATCTTCGAAATTCTAGGTATTTCCAGCAATTTCGCTTGGATTGAGTGTGGTTTCGCTACGGAAAGCGTAAAATCGTCGAATGAATGAATGAATCCGAGATTGCCAATTTTGTAACCAGAATTAATATCAGCAAAATTGTAATAATAATAAGATTTTCGATATGTTTAGGCATCTTAATTTAACAATTTATTTAAATTACGGTAAAATTAAATATTTAATACAGAAATTTTGGATAAATAATATTGTTAATGATAAATTTAGTGGTAATCGTTATGATTATTTTTCAATATTGAAATTGGTAAATTTAGAGCGCGGAAACTCGTCATTATAATCGTAATATATCTGATGAATTAATAGAATTCTGGGAAGCATTCATGTTTTTATCGTATTATAAAAATACAATAATTTTCCTATTTATTTTGTGTATCTATAGATTTCAATAATTTTAATATAAGTACTAAAAAATAAGCTTGCATTTAAAATCTAAAGCGGCTGCGCTGAGTGACGAGAAACAAAATGTCAGCGCCCTTGTGCTCTTTTCGGGTAAGGTGTTGTTTACGAATGTTTTGTCTTTCTCTAAATCAAACACCCGCCTGCAAGTGCTGCAGAGGTTCATGATGACAGATGACAGAGAAAGTTTAGAACATTTACATAGGACACATGCATCCTCAATAGCTTTTCGTCAAACGCCCGGGAAAGACCCGGGCGTTGTGTTTCTACCGGGTTATATGAGCAACATGACAGGCGGGAAAGCCGTCGCTCTGGAGGGCTACTGCAGGCGGCGGGGACATGCCTTTGTTAGGTACGTTTTCGCTCGAATCCCGTTACGGTTCAGTGATTTCTTAACTACTCCTACACTCTACAGATAGAGTCCTAGCTGCGCAGAGGGAGGGAGATGCAACCAGCGTTTGGTGCTGGTCGAGTGCATCTAATTAACAAGGAAAGAACTCCCTCGTTTTCCTAAATAATTGAAGGGTCGAAGAGTCGTTCATTAATAATAGTCTAGTTAATACATTTTTATAATTTTGTTTATTAAATTTAAAAGTAACATGATAATTGATATGAGTAAAGTCTAGTAATACTAATTTTAAATGAACATTCAATTGCAATGTCAAATTTCAAAGACAAAGTAGATCTACATCTAGAAATAGTCTAGACCTGTCAAATTTATTCATACATTTTTTGTTTAAACATAGAAACTAGTCTAGTATCTAGACCCCCGTACTGTCATTTTATTTTTTTACTTATTTAAGGTCTATTTTATTTATCGTTGTGCATGAAGATCGATGATCGATCATCACCATTTATGATTTTAATAGACTATGGTTTAGTCTATATTATTTGTATTATTATTATCATGATTACTATTATTGTTATCATTATTATTATTATCATCTTCATTATTATTGTTATCATTTTCTCATTTTTTCTATTTCTTTTAATTTTAAATAGATCTAGACCTAGGCCTACAGTATATTATTTTATCTTTTTTTCCTTTCTTTTTTTGTACATAATCTTGCATAACCTAGTATATTTTAAAAGGTATTTTAATCAAAAGATTTGAGCAAAATTTTGTTCAAATTCATATTCTTTTTAAAAATTAACCTTTCAGTTGGCATCAGGAACATCTGTGATCTGACTTTTCTCATGTTTATTCATGCTGAAGCATTATACATGCAAATACTCTACATGTAAATGTAACTTATGTTGGTTCTAACTTCTGTCTATAAATGTAGATCTTTTTGCCTTCTCTGTATTTTGTCAAATTTTGTATCCATCATTACATGTATAAATGAGCCACTCGTCAATATCTTTTCAGTAATTAGCAATTAAAAGTTCCCTCTAATCAATTGTGAAAAAAATGGTACATCATACCCCTTACCGAAAAGGCAGGCCTGCTTATAGCCTGCCTCAAGCCTGCATAGCTGCTAAAAAGCAGGTTAATTCCTTAGCAAGCACTGACCTGCAAAAACGCCGAAATATGCAAATTAGGCAGGCTTAATTTAGCCTGTACATTTTAAAAGCAGGCTTATTTTAGCCTGTTTAAATCATCATTTTAACCTGCTCAATTAGCCTGCAAAATTGCCCTGCTTTTTTTAGCATGCCAAATTAACCTGCTTTTTGACTACATAATTAACCTGCAAAAACGCTGAAATATGTAAATTAGGCAGGTTAATTTTTGCATGCTAATCTAAAAGGCAGGCTAACATATATATGAAGGTAATCGATCGCCATCAATTATCAGTAATAGGCTTCTATTGGTAAATGGCTGGGTAGAAGAACTAGTGATATAGTATTGTTACTTCATAATCGAAATTTGCAAGTGTCCACCATTAGGTAGTGTCCTCAATTGCATTAACTCCATCACAATGATCATTTGAAGTGAATTCAAGATTGACGATTGTATACATGTGTGTGTATTGGGTTTTTACAGACGTGTATCAATCAGATATGATTATTTACGTCTGGGGACCGACCTTTAACGTCACCATCCGAAAGACGTGACTCAGTTTCGAACCTGCGTCCTCGGCTGAATCAAAAGATACATACAAGCACGTACACGTATATATAATAAATATATACATGTTGTTTCTTGGTTAGTAATCATATAATCAATATATCTATTGCTAAAACATGAATGTAAGTGTAACATGGTCAGACAAATAATCTATTAGTCAATAATTGCCGAAGGAAAATACAAATCACAAAATTGATGTGCATTGTCATAATTTGCTTAACAAATCATGATAAATGTATTTTTCTGTAACACGTGTAAAGTAATAATGAATATTCATGAGATAGATAGATCTGTTGGTTTCTGTTGGTTTCTATTGGTTTCTATTGCATGGACTTATTGTAGTCAGGTGGCTTAGCGTCAAATTTATCGACTATCTTTACATGCCTGATAAAAGCACCATTTTTGGTACAGGGCTTCCTTAGGACCTACTAAACGATATTAGGCTAGGAGCCCCCGGCAAAAAAAAATCAATTTAAGGGTGTGGGGGCGGGGTGACTTTTGGAGCCCCAACTAATTTATAACATCGATTTGTTGTACAAATGCCATTTTCTGGTACAGGGCTTCCTTAGGACCTACTGAACGATATTAGGTTAGAAGCCCTTGGCAAGAATATCATATAAGGGTGTGGGGCAGGGGCGTCGCCTCGTAGCCCCCAAATAATTTAGAAGGTAATATAACATTGATTTGTTGTTGTACAAAAGCCATTTTTGGTACAGGGCTTCCTTAGGACCTACTGAACGATATTAGGGTAGGAGCCCCCGGCAAAAATATCATATAGGCCTAAGGGTGTGGGGTGGGGGCGGGGGGCGTCGCCTCGTAGCCCCCAAATAATTTAGAAGGTAATATAACATTGATTTGATGTTGTACAAATGCCATTTTTGGTACAGGGCTTCCTTAGGACCTACTGAATGATATTAGGGTAGAAGACCTTGGCAAGAATATCATATAAGGGTGTGGGGCGGGGGCGTCGCCTCGTAGCCCCCAAATAATTTAGAAGGTAATATAACATTGATTTGTTGTTGTACAAAAGCCATTTTTGGTACAAGGCTTCCTTAGGACCTACTGAACGATATTAGGTAGGAGCCCCGGCAAGAATATCATATAAGGGTGTGGGGCGGGGCGGGCGTCACCTCGTAGCCCCAAATAATTTAGAAGGTAATATAACATTGATTTGATGTTGTACAAATGCCATTTTTGGTACAGGGCTTCCTTAGGACCTACTGAACGATATTAGGGTAGAAGCCCTTGGCAAGAATATCATATAAGGGTGGGGCGGGGGCGTCGCCTCGTAGCCCCCAAATAATTTAGAAGGTAATATAACATTGATTTGTTGTTGTACAAATGCCATTTTTGGTACAGGGCTTCCTTAGGACCAACTGAATGATATTGGGGTAGGAGCCCCCGGCTAAAATATCATATAAGGGTGTGGGCAGGGGAATCGCCTTGTAGTCCACAAATAATTTAGAAGCTCTAAGGTAATATACTATTGGTTTTTGTTGTACAAATGCCATGGGGCCTTCAATCACACATATATGCCGGGGGCTCCTACCCTACCATCATTCAGCAGGTCCTAATGAAGCTCTGTACCAAAAATGGCATTTGTACAACAAGAACTCAATGTTATATTACCTTTTGTTTAAACTCTCGAATCATGCACCCCTGATATATAACATTAAACGTGCATGTGAAAAATAACCTACATGCTACATGTAAAAAGCAATAACAGGTTAAATTTGTGTTCTAAACCTGCTCAGAGGACATTTCTTCAGATTGCAGGTTTAACAAATTATGATCAAAATTTACATGCTAAAGATTAAACTGCATCTCATCTGGCATGCTAAAGATTTAACCTGCTAAAACTGTAAGACTGTATTTTGCAGAATGCATGCTAATTTTTAAATTAACAGGCTGAGATTTAGCCTGCTTAAACTGTAAGACTGTTTTGGAAAAAATGCATGCTAATTTTAAATATAACAGGCTAAAAGTTAACCTGCTAAAACATGTAAGACTGTTGTTGCAAAATACAGGCTAAAATTTAACATGCAATGGAATAATTAGCATGTATTTAAGAATGCAGGCCAGACGCAGGTTCAAAGCAGGCTAAATAAGCCTGCGTTTTCGGTAAGGGACATGAATATAAACAAAATATAAAAAATAAACAGATTTACAAGAAACTTGGTGATAATGTAATTAGTACAATGTTATTGAATGTGTTTATTCACTGTGGCCACAGCCAATATATAGCCTTATAGGGTCTATATTTGTATTTATTTTATTTCTTGTTATTATCTTTTGAAAGCTGTATTTCTAACTGAGTCCTGCTGGGCAGATCAAAACCAGTAGGCTACCTTCTTCCAAAACAGTTTTCAATCCTACAGTCTTTCACAAAAATTAACAAATTTTTTATGTGACACATTTTCTGTGATAGTTCTTTTTCCATTGTTGATTTCAATACAATCATTATTGCATCATATTTTGCTGGCAATTCTTATAAGTTATTTTTGAATATCAAGAAGATAAACAGGAGGCGCGATAGCTCAGTTGGTATAGCAGTGGTCTTGTAATTCGGCGACCTGGGCCCGAAACCAAGTCGATGCGCTAGTGCCCTTTGGTAAGGCATTATTCCTCATTACCAGGTCCCTCAGAGAGGACCTAAAGCCGTTGGTCCTCTGCTTGCTTACTATTACTTACAAGCATTTATGCTTCCTCGGCAGTCAGGTGAAATAACCACCACTAACACAGTAACAAGCTCTTCTTTAAATATGATAAGATGATGTGAATATGTGATTTCAAAGTTTGATGCAAATTTAGCAGGATTCCCAGAGTTCATGTATGGCGGTAAAGGGTTTGGAGGAAATATCCAACCTTACTAGCAAGTTGCTGTAAAAAAAAACAGTAGTAAAATTGGAGAAGCCAATTGGTGAAAGTTTAAATGAAATAGGACAAACAATAAGAAAGATATGAATGTTTTAATATTGTTAATTTGTAATCACTATACAAACAGGAATTTCAGATTGGTCGAATCAGTAATGTCACTGTGTCTGTGATGTAGTGCCAAACAACTGTCCCATTTGATCCAATGCGCAGAAAGACTAAAATGTCAAGTTTTCAAAATGGAAGAATCTTTCCTTTTTGCAGGACCTATAAGAATATATCTATTTATATATATATATTTTTAATAACTTTGTTGGAAAAAACAGGAATTACAGAAATCTCAAAAATATTTACAAGTTTAGACAATTACCTGTAGGCCTACATGTATGGGGGAGAAATAAAAGTCATTATCACCCGTATCAGACATCTGAGCTGGTCATTTACTAAACCGTATTGCCCTAGTTTTCATTAGCAGTGGTGAACGGAAGGGTATATTCTTTGTATTTTCCTTGGTCTCCCTGCCCGTATAGACTTTGCGTGTAGAGACGAGTGAAAATATAGTCTCATATTGACTACGCCGTATTTTGTCATTTTCATTGCGCATCTATTATGCGTACGAGAACCTGCGCACTTTGCGCGCACTCTATTGTGACGTAATAATCGCACCAAAATAATGCACACTGTTTGCAGTGTATCACAAATTTCATCAAGCACTGGATGCACAGTGCTGGTTTGACAAAGTTTGTTCAGTTCTTTGAGATTGTCATGGTGGATTTCTGTATTTGCTCTAGATGTCTGATTTGGATGACAATAAAAATATTGACTGGCTTTACTTTCGGGATATAAGAAATATTGACCGCGCTAAAACCATATTGCCCTCGTCTTTCGACTCGGGGCAATATGATCTTAGCTTGGTCAATATTTCTTATACATGTATACCCCTCAAGGCCAGTCAATATTATATAAATATACCATTTTTGTAATCAATGTTGACAATTTAATGCATAGTTGTATTACAAATTATTTCATTCGCCTGTTACAAATAATTGTATTTCAATAGTCAGAATGCAAAGTGCCTTTTAATTGTTGCTAGGTAGGACAATGGCTTTTTCTCCATTTGTTTGAAATGCAAGAGAAGTTATGCTATCCACACTAACTCTTTTGAGTAGTGCTAGAAGGACGAGGAGCTGTTGAGAGAAAATATCCATTTATCTGTAGTATACAATATACAGGGCAGTTGACCGGCGATATGTCACAATCCACTGACCAAATTACCAATTTGAGATTTGCTTCATTTTAGGGATATCTGTAGTGATATTTAGAAATATCTCGTATTTTAAACAGTCATTTCTTTCTTATTGTTTGTCCGATTCATATTAAATTTCACCATCCTGCTTCTCTTATTTTTAGGCTTTCACATATAAGTGAACTAACTACAAAGGTTTGATTGCCATTTACCCTTGAAAGCCTACCAGGGGGTTGTTTCACAAAGACTAAGATTGAATTTAAGTTGGATTTAACTATGGCAGGCCGTTCATGCCACTGTTTGCTCTCACCATTATGATCTTTAGATAATATTTTTTCCTTCAATAATGAATTATCAAAAAATATAAATTCTGTAGATTTGTGACCATGATTTGTGTGTCCCTTGAGAGATCAATGCCAGTAAATGGTGAGAGCAAACAGTGGCATGAACGGCCTGCCATAGTTAAGTCGATCTTAGTCTTTGTGAAACACCCCCCTGGATGGTCCCAGTATTAAGCCTATGGGAATTACATCATTGTTCATCGGTTAATGTTTCTAGCTATTTTCTTTCACCAGGTTTGACTACCAGGGGTTAGGAGAGTCCATAGGGGAGATGAGGGAAGGAGAAAAGTTGTTTGACATATGGAAGTCAGATGCTTTAGCTGTCCTAGATGAACTCACTGTAGGTCCTCAGGTGAGAAAGAAGGAACACTGTTGTTCAACTTATCTATCTCTCCTTATCTTCTCTTTCGGTCTCTCTGTCTGTCTGTCTCTCTGTATGTCTCTCTGTCTGACTCACTCTGTCTCTCTCTCTCTCTCTCTCTCTTTTGTTACCTTTCCTCTCTCCCTCTCTCTTTTCTTTTTATCTCTCTTTATTTCCTCTCTACATGTCGTGAATGAACTCACTGTCTTTTCGCAGGTGAGAAAGAAGGAACAGTTTTGTTCAAAACATCTATCTCTCCTTACCCCGACCCCCCTCTCTCTCTCTTTCTTCCCTCTATCCCTCATTTTTTTCTATCTCAGTCTTTCTCTTTTCTATTTACATGTATATCTCTATCTGTTACTATTTCTAGCTTTCCTTGATGTTCACCTAATTTGGTCCGCTCTCCCTCTCTCTCTCCTCTCCTACGTCTGTCTGTCTCTCTCCTCTCCTCTGTCTGTCTGTCTCTCTCCTCTCCTCTGTCTGTCTCTCCTCTCCTCTGTCTGTCTGTCTCTGTCCTCCCCTCTGTCTGTCTGTCTCCTCTCCCCAGTCTCTCTCTATCTCCTCTCCTCTGTCTGTCTGTCTCTCCTCTCCTCTGTCTGTCTGTCTCTCCTCTCCTCTGTCTGTCTGTCTCTCCTCTCCTCTGTCTGTCTGTCTCTCCTCTCCTCTGTCTCTGTCTGTCTGTCTCTCCTCTCCTCTGTCTCTGTCTGTCTCTCTCTCTACCCCCAATATGTAAATGGACATGCTTCTCAACATTTATTACTCTTACCTGATATGAACTCAATAGTACCTGTACATTACATTATGTCAATTTTTTAAATTGAAACTCCTGTAAATTTTGAAATTGAGATAAGCAGAGAGTGTCTGCCAACATATGGCCTCAAGTTAGCTAACAGGAAAGCAAACAGAAATATCAAAAATGGTTGGGTAGTTCAATATGCTGACAATGGTTTAAATGCACCCAGTGATTAAAAAAAAAGTCCTCTGTACTTGTATTATACAGTTTTTCAAAGGCAGTGAATGTCTTCATAAGTATTGCAAAAGTGTTGCATCATTTATTTCTATGAATTATTGCCTTCTTTGCATATTTAGATTCTTGTTGGATCCAGTATGGGTGGGGCGATCATGCTTCTGTTGGCTCTCGAGAGACCGGAGCGTATCCATTCTCTCGTTGGGGTAGCTACCGCTGTACAGTTTGACAGGCCATTGTCTTACACAGAACAGAAGAGGGGGCATGTACATGAGGTGAGTAGTGTTGCCAAAAAACAAAAAAACAAAACAAAACAGGATGTGCAGGAGTAGGGTGCCATTTGGCTCTGGAAAAGTCAAAACATACTGTAAGTCACTTAAATGAGCCTTTGGAAAAAATAAAAGGGAAAGAGTGATAGAGAAGCCACCTCCCCCAGAATAATTATATACTTACATAGCATCATCATGGCTGATTTGCTCAGACAATACCACCCACCCCGAACACTCCGTTCAAGCATTACTTTGTGTACCCAAAACCATTACATTATTCTATGGGGGCAGATCTTTCGCAGTTGCTGGACCAAACATTTGGAACAATTTTTCCAATTTCATACGACAGGCACCCACTTCTGCAACGTTCAAAGCTGTACTAAAAACGCACCTCTTTGGCCTCAATTAATTATCTTAAACTGTATTTAGTCCTTACGTTATTTGTTTTGACCATGTTAGCTGTCTTTCTATTAATTATGTTAGTTATAATGTTAAGTTAGTCATTTTAGTAGTTGTGATTATATTTCTCAAATTGTCATTCATGCTTGTACAGCGCATAGAGAAACAGACTGTTTATTATGCGCTTTATAAATATTGTATTATTATTATTATAGTCATCACTGTATTCTTATCTTGTATATAAATACCTCCATATTCTTTTTGGTTTCCATATTTAGTTTGAATGGCCCTACCTTTCATAGCATTTTATGGCCAAAGAAAGTCTGCCTATTTTCTAATGATAATAAATGGCTCAACAAATCAAGAAGTTAAAAAATTAGTGTAAAGATGATGTATGAAGAAAGACACCATAATTGACAGTACAGTGTGTGCGTATTTCTTGTAAAATTCTGTTTGTCTTTTATACAACTCGTTGCAAGTGTTAAAATTCAGACAGACAATAGTAATTTTGGCTTAGATATTCTCCCAATTATGTGTTCAAACACTGATATATCATTCCAGATATCAATTCCATGAAGTTCTATTACTAAACTTCATTTCATACCCCACTCTCTTCCTGCAGGCTCGTGGTTCAGCACCCGGTGACTCTGCGCACACCACGCCACATAACTTTGTAGACAAGCACTACACAAGATGTCTCAGTCAAAACCCCATGCCCATCAAGCAGCCGATACGGTTAATCCACGGGATGAAAGATGACACCGTTCGTTTCGAACATCCGTTGACCTCGCTGAGCGTCTGGAGAGCAAGAATGTGGAAGTGATCCTGCGCAAAGAGGGCGCTCATCGCATGTCGGAGCCGGAAGACATACGCCTCCTGCTGGACTGCCTCGAAGAACTCTTGAAAATACGATAGGGACTTCCCTCTAGCAAGTAAGCTATGAGCCATACACATAATAATAGGGCCATTCTTGCTTGTTAGGGTTAAGTAGAGTGCTTGGTTTGGGAATTGGGCATTCGGTTGATGCAGAAAAATTACCTAGGAGCGATTGTGGTAAGTGCACGTATCGTACAACCAACAGAAGAGATGAATGTGCATGCGATGTTCACAAATTGGATTAGTCAATAATTTGTGACACTTCATATTTTGAATAAGTATTAAGTACCTGGTATGCTATGGGTACTGTGCAATATCAATTGCATTAATGTGATGCATGATTTAGGATAATAAATTATATTGCTAAATATATTACTCATTGCGGATGTAGTATCGAAAACATTATCGCTAGTGATATTCGTTTAATGTGGTCAATAATCTAAAGATCTCGAACATGTCAGGTGATAAAAACTAATGTAAGCAAGGGTGTTTTATACTCTACGGGAGGACCGATTATCCGATTATCCGATTATCCGATTCCGATTATCGATCGAATTATGGACCGTCTCGCCGGTCCTCCCGTGGAGTATAAAACAGCCTTGCTTACATTAGTTTTTATCACCTGACGAAATGTTGCAGCGGCGCACGAAACGTCGAGATCTTTTAGATTCCTTATTGACCACATTGCGAGACAAACGAATATCACTAGCGATAATATTTCGATAAATTATATTATATATATATTTATAAGCATGAACACAAATTTATTCCCTTATTGTGCATGATCGATGCTGATAAGGGTATGAAAAGAGAATGCTGCGCAAGATATTAACCTATGCTCAAAGAAGCATCTTAGAGGTACATGGCCTATGCTAGCACAGTACTAGCGTGAAGGGGCCATAGACCTATCTAGACAGTGGAAACTAGTTATAAAGATCTTTACGCTCTAAAAACTCCTGATTTCTTGTTCTTCCTAAGCTCAATACTAAGTGGGGGAAAGAACCTTTGCTCATGCAGGGCCTTCGCTGTGGAATGCTCTCCCTCGAGAGATTTGTAATGGTAGATCAGTTGAAATGTTTTTAAAAATCTTAAAGCATATCTGTTCAATTCAGCATATAATAAAGTGTTCTGTCATTTTTGTATGGTCTATCTTACTTCCGTTCCTTTGTTTATAATGCAGATGCATTTATGCGATATCTTGTTTCACAAGTGCCCCTTGATCATTTGTTTTCAAGTGGATTTGGCACATTATGAATTATAAGTACTATGATTATCATTATTATTATTAAAATTGTTAAAGAGCTCTGGTATAACAGGATACCTGATATAACCAAGTAATAGGCCTACCATTGCATGCCCATAGCTAAGTAACCATGTACTAATTGTTTTGAACATTTTGCAATAAATATTATGAATGTGTAATAAATCACTGCAGCATGTCACAAAACTATCATAAGTACAAGTTCGCTGACAACTCTTTGAGATATGTGTATGAAATTTAACACGTGTTTCAATGGAATGTCAGCAAACCTGTACTTGGGACGATTTTGTGAAACAGTGCCTTGATGTCTTCCTTGCCATTAAAGTGTCTTAAGGCTCACAGCTTCGTCTATTACCATTTTGAAGGATAAAACAAATTTTCTTAAAGCCCATCTGCACTAGTTTGGCCAGGAGGGATTAGAGCTCCCAGCGTGGTTACTGACAGCTGGTTATCACATCAATTCAGCTCTCAATTAACAAAAGAAAAAGAGGATCATGGGGGACCAACAGGCACCGCTTAGGCATTGTTTTCTATATAGAGGGAGCAAGTAGCTACAAGTAGTGTATTGGGGCTTTAATAGCAAGTTGTATTAGGAAAAAATTCAGAAAATGGGACAGGATGTGAAAAGTTGAACAGAATCGGTCAATCGGACATGTATTAGTAATACAAAATTCATGAGTGTTTAAAATGTTTTTTTTTTCTTGGGGGGGGGGGGATGGATTGTGGATTCAACTGACAAAATCAGTGACAACTCTGTCCTTGCACATTTTCCCATGCGGCTATACTGAAGAGAGTGTATGTATAACATCTATGTGCTCCAAACACATTAAGGCATCGTTTAACAATATTAAATCGTGAGATGCATGGCCCTACGTGTTATTAGTGTCTGTGACATGGTGTAATATTGAAGCCCTAACAGAATTGCGCTTCAAAATGATCATGAAGTGCCTCAAAAAAGTATAAAATCTTTGAGTGACCGGTTTTACCATACTCATTTCCCCCACTCATTTCCCCCAATAGACTGTAGTGTAATAAAAACCGTTGGGAAAACGTTTTTTGAAATTTCGAATTCCAATCATAAATATCTTGATAATCTGACGGGCTTGTAAAAGTCATGGGATTCCTGATTGACCTAAAGATTTATAATTATGATTGCAGCATGAGCTAAATCCATGATTTTGTTTAGAATCTGAGGCAAAGATACCCAATCCCTTTAAGATCATACTAACCATTGATCAAAAGACATCAATTTGAAAAAATAACAAAACCAGTTGTGCTTCTTACGAAAGTGTTGGCATTCCCAGAAAATGTCTTGTTACTGTAATAACTTTTAAAAGGTGAACCAATTTTGACCAAACTGGAATCGAGTATGTTTGAGCACGGCAAAAAAATTAAATGAAGAAAGTTTGGGCTAAAGAGGTCAGATGTTTAAAGGGATTGGGTAACTTTGTCTCAGATTCTAAACAAAATCCTTGATTTAGCTCATGCTGCAATCATAATTATAAACCTTCAGGTCAGTCAGGAATCCCATGACGCTTACAAGTCGATCGCCTGTCTGATTATCAAGATATTTATGATTGGAAATCAAAATTTCATTTTTCGTTTTCCTAACCGTTTTTATAACACTACAGTCTATTGGGGAAAATGAGTATGGTAAAACCGGTCACTCAAAGATTTTTACTTTTTTGAGGCACTTCATGATCATTTTGAAGCGCAATTTTTGTAGGGCTTCAATATTACACCATATCACAGATGCTGATAACACGTAGGGCCATGCATCTCAGATTTGTTAAACAATGCCTTTAAGGTCACAGGATGGTTGACCAATGAATATACATGTAGGTGAAGGCGTATTGTAGATGCAGTCGTAATCTTCGTGTTTATGTTGGCACAAATGAGAGAGTTGTCTGCCACTGTTGCACTGATTTTAACAATTGTCCAATTTTCAATTCCTATAGTAATTACAATTTTAAATAAAAAAATCAGTTTTACTTCATTGTTGTATCATTTTCTTCAAACTTTCCTGAGCTAATTCTTCTCTGATTTTCGTCTTTCTTTGAGAGCAACTTGCTATAAAGGTTGGATTGCCCAGTCTTGCTTGATAAATGTAATCTCGCCTTTATATGAATAACATGAAGTAACATAAGTAAAAACTTTGAATATGCTAATCCTTTTTTTGTTGAAGTTTAAGATTTATTCACAATTTTTGCCACTTTCATTCTTAACAAATGATTACAAATGGCAACTATAGAAGTGGTGACTGAACAGTGTAATAGCTTCAAGCAAATGTTTGCAACTCTGTTGTATAGGTAATTACCAATAGTTTTTCTTTGTTTTTGTATCAATTACACTGTTTGATATTGATACTACATGTACATGAATTATTATCATTCTTTTATTTTTTTTATTTCTTTGTTTCTTTATTTATTTTGTATTTATTTTGTATTTTGTATTTTTATTTTTGTATTTTATTTGATGTATTAATTCATTTATTTACTTATTTATTGAATTATTGATTAAAATGATTATTTATTTAATTTTTTTTTTCTTTGTTTCTTTGTGGTGGTCCAGGCAAAGTCTTTCTGCCAAAGTCTAGTTCTGGACCCTTTTATTAATTTTTTTTCGCCGACTATACGCGTTAAGCCGTGTGATGGCGCGATCCCTTTTCCCAACAGGTTCTTGGGATCGCGTGATCACACAGCTTAACGCATATATACTCTCCCTTACCTGCCATCCCCTCTCCTTCCCTACTCTCTTCTTCTTCCCCTCTCTCTCTCTCTCTCTCTATTTCTCCATTTTTGTTTCTGTCTATTCAATTGGATGGCACTCTCCCTTACCTGCCACCCCCTCTCCTTCCCTACTCTCTTCTTCTTCCCCCTCTCTCTATTTCTCCATTTTTGTTTCTGTCTATTCAATTGGATGGTACTCTGCCTTACCTGCCACCCCCTCTCCTTCCCTACTCTCTTCTTCCCTCTCTCTCTCTCTCTCTCTCTATTTCTCCATTTTCGTTTTTGTCTATTCAATTGGATGGCACTCTCCCTTACCTGCCACCCCCTCTCCTTCCCTACTCTCTTCTTCCCCTCTTCCTCTATTTCTCCACTTTCATTTTGTCTATTCAATTGGATGGCACTCTCCCTTACCTGCCACCCCCTCTCCTTCCCTACTCTCTTCTTCCCTCTCTCTCTCTCTCTCTCTATTTCTCCATTTTCGTTTTTGTCTATTCAATTGGATGGCACTCTCCCTTACCTGCCACCCCCTCTCCTTCCCTACTCTCTTCTTCTTCCCCTCTCTTCCTCTATTTCTCCATTTTCGTTTTTGTTTATTCAATTGGATGGCACTCTCCCTTACCTGCCACCCCCTCTCCTTCCCTACTCTCTTCTTCCCCTCTCTCTCTATCTCTATTTCTCATTTTTTCGTTTTTGTCTATTCAATTGGATGGCACTCTCCCTTACCTGCCACCCCCTCTCCTTCCCTACTCTCTTCTTCTTCCCCTCTCTCTTCTTCTTCCCCTCTCTTCCTCTATTTCTCCATTTTCGTTTTTGTTTATTCAATTGGATGGCACTCTCCCTTACCTGCCACCCCCTCTCCTTCCCTACTCTCTCCTTCTTCCCCTCTCTTCCTCTATTTCTCCATTTTCGTTTTTGTCTATTCAATTGGATGGCACTCTCCCTTACCTGCCACCCCTCTCCTTCCCTACTCTCTTCTTCCCCTCTCTCTCTCTCTCTATTTCTCCATTTTCGTTTTTGTCTATTCAATTGGATGGCACTCTCCCTTACCTGCCACCCCCTCTCCTTCCCTACTCTCTTCTTCCCCCCTCTCTCTCTCTCTCTCTCTCTCTCTATTTCTCCATTTTCGTTTTTGTCTATTCAATTGGATGGCACTCTCCTTACCTGCCACCCCTCTCCTTCCCTACTCTCTTCTTCTCCTCTCTCTCTCTCTCTCTATTTCTCCATTTTCGTTTTGTCTATTCAATTGGATGGCACTCTCCCTTACCTGCCACCCCTCTCCTTCCCTACTCTCTTCTTCCCCTCTCTCTCTCTCTCTCTCTCTATTTCTCCATTTTCGTTTTTGTCTATTCAATTGGATGGCACTCTCCCTTACCTGCCACCCCCTCTCCTTCCCTACTCTCTTCTTCTCCTCTCTCTCTCTCTCTATTTCTCCATTTTCGTTTTTGTCTATTCAATTGGATGGCACTCTCCCTTACCTGCCACCCCTCTTCTTCCCTCTCTCTCTCTCTCTCTCTCTATTTCTCCATTTTCGTTTTTGTCTATTCAATTGGATGGCACTCTCCCTTACCTGCCACCCCCTCTCCTTCCCTACTCTCTTCTTCCCTCTCTCTTCCTCTATTTCTCCATTTTCATTTTGTCTATTCAATTGGATGGCACTCTCCCTTACCTGCCACCCCCTCTCCTTCCCTACTCTCTTCTTCTTCCCCTCTCTTCCTCTATTTCTCAATTTTCGTGTTTGTCTATTCAATTGGATGGCACTCTCCCTTACCTGCCACCCCCTCTCCGTCCCTGCTCTCTTCTTCCCTCTCTCTTCCTCTATTTCTCCATTTTCATTTTTGTTTATTCAATTGGATGGCACTCTCCCTTACCTGCCACCCCTCTCCTTCCCTACTCTCTTCTTCTTCCCTCTCTTCCTCTATTTCTCCATTTTCGTTTTTGTTTATTCAATTGGATGGCACTCTCCCTTACCTGCAACCCCCATTCGCTACATGCATCTTGCATTCTGTGACATTTTTATAACTCGATGCTATCCAGTAGTGTAAATATGAATGTGTACGTATGTATGTAGAACATACTTATGGTTCTGAACCAACAAAAATATTGACTTTTGATACGTGCCATGAAAGGAGACATTTTTCTACCAAAGACGAATGGTCTTGGTATTAATAAAACAAAATATGAGGAGTCTGTTTACATATACATGTACTTTAGTTAGTAACATGCAAGATGTACAAGTTCATTTATGAGAAGCAAGTTTGATAGCCAGTATTTGTAATAATCACTTGTATTCAGTATTTTGTTTTTGAAATTGATTATGCAGTGGATGGCATTAGATAACTAAAGAAATCAAAATATCAGATATTAAACAATATCAAAATATGTATATTCAAATATTTTGCTTTATATTCATAGTGTAACAGTGCAATGACAGAATTAAAAATGCATTTTTATTTAATGCAAAAATACTGGTGTAATTTTTGTGTTTGTTGGTCTATTTGTAAATTTCGAGTTTAACCCCCCCCTTTTGCCCTTTTCTCCTTTTCTCTCTTTCTCTCTCTCTCTCTCTCTCCTATCTCTATCTCTCTATCTTTGTCATTTGTCATTGTCATTTTCTTAAATGCCAGTGTCGATGAAATATATTAAAAATATCAAGATGATCAATTGAATTTTATTGTACAATACGCTTCTCATCTCATGAATTAAGTCCTAAAAATAGGTGAATATTTTCATCAGTTTCAAACTGAATTCCTGTGTTGACGCACTAATTTCAAATCAGAGAGGCTTATGGATTGGCCAGTTCAGTTTTCCTGTTCAATATATTATGCGAAAAACAAATAAGAAAACAAACTAATAAACATAACGGTAAAATATTTAGGAATTGGAGCAAATGGCACATGTACACTGCAGCACGCTTCAGGCAGATAGATAACATCAATAATTTCCTTTGACAGAATTATGCGGATAAAGTCGCCTGAATAAGCATATAATTGACTGAATTAATTGCCCTTTTCCCTTAGAGGCCTACATATAATATGTCATGAAATAAAGTAGGGCACACTATCACACGTTTACGTCAAAAGATAAAGGTTAAAAAGTTGCTTAGGTGTCGTCATATTTAGTTTCCGGTCTTTATTTCCAAACAGGCTTCATCTTACTCTAATTTACTTGTTTCTTTCGCGATCCCGCCATCTAGAACCATATCTCTCTCTCTCTCTCTTTCTCTCTCTCTCTCTCTCTCTCCCTCTCTCTCTCTCTCTCTCTCTCTCTCCTATAGCGGGTCTCTTAGATCAGGTATGAACCACCCCTTCTCTCTCTCTCTCTGTGTGTGTGTTTCTGATTCTCTCTCTCTCTTTCTCTTTCTCTCCCTCACTGACACTAGCTTGCTTATATTCTTTATCCCCTCATATCACTGCCTCCCCAGATGTATGTCTCTCACTTTTCCCCTCAATCGCCACCCCATCTCCCCCTCTCTCTCTCTCTCTCTCCCTCTCTCTCTTTCTTCCTCTCACTCTCTCTCTCTCTCTTTCTCTCTTTTTCGCTTGTTTCCCCTCTCACTCTCATTATTTCCCCACTTAGCCGTTTGCTAGTCCCCCCATCCCTCTTCCCCATATCTCTTCCCCTCTGAATCCCTCCCAAACCACATAAGAAAATAACTAAATGAATACCAACAAAAATACATCAAGAAAGTAAGTAAGAAAAAGTACGTAAAAAGAAGAAGAAAAAAAACGTTACACTTACAGGCAAACACCTTTGGATGGATGTGTCAATTATTCCTAATGATTTTTTGTAATCTTGATGGTTCGAATAAAAAATAAAAACTCCATTTTAGATGACTGTAAAAAGACAAAGGCTGTGGTAATTGTTTTCCCTTCAAACAATATCTATAGCCTAAAAGCCACTTGACTGATAGGTTTCGCACCTCGGTCAACGGTAATTTGTCAAGTGTTGAATCAAGGTAGCGATAATATCAGCGGTGAATAATGATCAAATACCCCCAAACCGAGGACGTGTATGATTATTACAGAGTATGTTTAATCCTGTGCTCTGATCCTGTGTACTTTAGATATTGATTGTTTGGCCTATCTCCAAAACTAATCACAAATTGTTGAACTCTGCATGCAGGTTCAATAAAATTTTAGGTTTAACTTACTATGAATGATATATGTCTGTCTGATTTCTTAGTCATAAACTTGTGTTAGTGACAACAATATTATTATTCATATCCTTCAGGCAGGGTGTTATCGAAAACTATACTCTGTGAAAATAGCATTTTCCCTTTTTTTATTTTTTAAACTTCAGTTTAATCCTGCTATATTGTGTTACGTTTTTACCTACATGTAGATACCAATCATTCTTCTGACATTGTCTTCATTTTATCGCATCTTCCATTACTCAATTATCTTCTGTGTGTGTGTGTGTGTGTGTGTGTGTGTGTTCCTGTGCACCCATTTAAACCGATGACATCGGTATAGAGAAAGACCTTCTAATCGATGACACACTCACGACCGATGACGGCATCGGTCGTAGAATTGGTTGAAAACAGTTTGAGCGCCCTCAACATACCCCAAAAAAATCTTTAGATCATGCGAAGTTGGTCATCAAATGCATGGTACACCATCTGAGCTTAACGCACATCGTGTGTGTTGTGAAAAGGAACAGCGCTATCTCGTGATGAGCACTAAACAGTGGTAATCAGTCATATAGTACTAAAGTAAATTTACCGTCCAGCTAGCGCGCGCGCGCGCGATAGTCGCTAAAATATGTGCAGCTGCGCGCTAGCGTATAGCTAGCTAGCTATGGCCGGATCACCATCAGCTACACAGATCATCAAGCGATGCGCCAATTTCTCAATCCTAGGCTAAGGTTAGTGGATATTTTACTTGATTATTGATTATCATGCAACTAAATCAATTTGAGTTATGATATTTCATTGTGAGAACATCTAACTTTCAATTGCCTCCGATTTTGGGTTAGTACCACACTATACCACCAGAGACAGAGGCATGCAGAGCGACGATCACCTGATGCGGCCTGGCTTGTGCTTTGGTAACTTTCCAGCTAGGCCAGGGAGCTCAGCTCCGCGCTCCGCCCCGCCTGACGGCGGCGTAGCTCATGAAGCTATGGAGCTAGGCATGTGGTAGCTCGTGCTACATCTGAAATTTAGATCTAGATTTGATCTGTAAACCTAGACCTAGGCTGTACAGACTAGAACTAGAGTATGTGCATGCTCCTGTGGGCGGCTGGCGGTCAATAAAAATTCAACAATTTTTAGATCTAAAATAAGATCTTTGGACTTCGAGTTTGATGTGCAATCAAAAACAAAGACTCAAACTCAAAGGAGATCTGCTTTTGATACAATTGGTTGAGTCATCCACTTCTCTGTTTTGACAGTGTATTCCTGACATAGCAATTAACGGTCGTAACAAACTTTTGACACACTCCTGTTAACAACAGGAGTTTAATTGGTGCTTCGTAGTTAAGGACGGTGAAGCATGACCTTCGTAACTTAGGCTACTATTTATTGTGTATAATTTGTGGTCTTATTTACAATAATGGCAAAAAGAAAAAGATATTCATTTCATAGTTACATTTGACATCGAGGTTGCCCAGACATTCCTTCAACTGTTTTATTAGTTTGTTGCTGGGTTTACTAAAGGAATAACTTGCTCAGCAGATCGTTTGTATGAACAGATCAAAATGTTACATTTCTTTTTGTTTAATGCCTAATTCTAGTGTTTGATGAGAAGTAGAAGAAGAAGAAGAGATGCAGTGACACTGGTTTTTATTTATCTTATCTCTGCACTTCAATACAAACAGAAATGACAACAGAGGCAGAATTAATACATAATTCTTTATAGACATGAAATAATGAAAAGTGATGCGGGTACATTTACTGAAGAAACACCCAGATGCAAGTTCTATGAAAATGTCGATGTCACAAGCACGTAGGGCCTATTGAAAAACTATATGTGACTTCATGTAATAAAAATTTGAAGTTCATGTTCACTATATACCTAGTTTTATGACCCCCTCCACCTTTTTGACAGAGTATGGCTTCAGGACAAACAAAGCGGCCTGCCCGTATTTCACCGCACAAAGTGGCAGAGCATTGGTGTAACTTGGGCAAAGATCAGAGTGGATTTACCAAGACATTTCTCAACGATGATATTGGTAAATTATAAAGAACAAATCCATACAATAATGAAAATGATAATAATAATAATAATATTAATAACAATGATAATAATAATAATAATATAAATAACTTAGAATTATAGTTACAATAATAATAATAATGATAATAATTTAATCAAAATAGTCATAGTAGTAATAGTGAATGTATTCATTTGCAAATCTAAATGACAACATTCACCGGGTAAGTGTCATCCGAGTATGAATGGCCTGGGGATAGATTTCAAATTTCATTGAACTGTACAAGCACCATATACCCTTGAAACATCTCATGTGCTACTAGGAGGAACTGGAATGGTTTGAATTAATTGTGTAAAGGGGAATCCCAGAGATCGTCCAGGATGCACACATTTCTTCTGGCTAATGGCACCAGAACAGACCAGGCAAATGATAATGACAACATGGTAATTTTGTGAAACATAGTACTATTGGAAGCTTGGTTTTGTGAAAATATAAGTACCGGTACATTGTATTTTAAATTGTAGTTTTCCTTCTCCATTTCTAGGATATGGACTTGTGATCACAAGGCCCTTTTTCAAGGGAAGCTTCTTCTTGAGTACCGTGGAGCTCTGACCATTGCTCCTGATGAAGATGAAGAGAATGTGGACTATGTTTTCCATTTTTCTCAAAATAATACAAAGTATCGGTAAGTAATTTAAATTAGTATATTTCGTTGACTTTAGTATGTGCAGTGACAAAGTATTCTGCTTGTTACATGTGCATTTCTAGGATTTATCATTTTTGGATAGGTCCATTTTTAGTTGAGCAAATGAATATCATATATGTTAGCTACTCAGCTTAAACAAGAAGAACAACAATCCCCCAATCACCTTGAATATGAAGAAATTCATGAAATTAAATATTTACTTGTTTAATTACACTATACTTTATAGAATTTTCACTAGTTCATGGATAAATGTTTTTCGATCTTGCATACTGATCTCGAGTCATGTTGGTTTCCTAAAGTTACGTAGCACCTCTAGGTGTCAGTTATTTTGTACCACTAATACTCTTTAGTGCAGTGGTTTATCTATTGGGACAGATAAGGGAGTTTAGTTACTACCAGTACTGTTATAATTCATGTGCTTGATATTTTCACTCTTTCCAGTATTGATGCATCAGAGGAAGATTCATGCCTGGCAAGGTGGGTGAATGACGATCACATCCACCCAAACTGTGTAATTAAGAAAGTCACATTCAACCAATCAAGAGGTCCTAGCCTTCCACATCTGTGCTTATTTGCTTTAGAGGATCTTAGACCGGATGTTGAATTGAGATACGATTATGGCGTTGAAGATTTACCATGGCGACAGGTACATGAATATGTTTTTGTTTGTTTATTCTCATGTATAGATTTGTTAAAAGGTAAAGTAAAGTAAAGTAAACTTAAAATAGGTAAACCTGCTTATAAACTAACCTATCAAATGAAGAAAAAAAAAGTTGAGCATTCACACAAATTATTTTGTCTGCAAAGTGAAGTGTTTTGGTAAGCCTGATGTAAGTATTTGTAAGGGGGCAAAACTTCAAACCACTACTAATTATAATGACTATCCAATGATCTTATATTTTGAACAATGAAGGAGGATGCTGCCAGACAGAGAGAACGTGAGATGGCAGAGCGCTTGGCGTATGTAGCAGAGAAGAGACGCTTGAGAGAGGAGGCTGAGTGGGAGGCTGAGTGGGAGGCCGAGAAACGAAAGAGGGAAGAACGAGTTAGACAAGAAGAGGAAGAACAGAGGAGGATGGAGGAAGAAGAAGAAAGGTCTAGGGATTCGGAAATTCAGGTAAGAACTTCCATTATTTAAATTGTGATTTTGCAATGAAGAAGAATAACGGATTAGGAAGTTAGAAAGATGGGTAAGAACTTTTTATTTAAAGGAAAATGAAACCTTCCTTCTTGTCTTTTCATATTAATTCTACTCTTCTTTGTTTAAATTATTATTTGTACTATCTGCTTCCGTTTTCTCCTTTAAGTGATATGTTATGTAAATTCCTTTAGAGGCCAACGTTCAACAAGGCTTCATGCTCTTTTTCGTTGACCCTTGATTCGACATACTGATTGTTTCTTTCCAATTTTGTAAATCTTAATGTTTACTTATATCTAATATTTTGATCTGATCATCTTCCTATGTATTTTTGTCTACATCCTCTTCATATAGAATCAGTTTGAAAAATACGAAGAAAAAAAATCATCTATTATTAAAGAAGAATAAAAAAAACATATTCCTGTTTCTTTGTTACAGTCACAGTCAGGCAGTTCATATATACCGGATAGTGAAGAAGAAAGTGAAGGAGAAAGTGAAGAAGAATTCTTCCCAAGAAGTTTGAGAAACAAGACTTCTAATAGGGTAAGAATATTCATTGCTTCTATGTATTATAATAACCAATAACCCTATTTATTATTCTTTTATTGGGCAAAAATCATTTCACATAACAAATATAACAAACATGAGTGAAGACAAAGTCGATAGAAAACATATAGATCGCAATAGCAGGTGAATAAATTAATCTTGTACAAAACATATTGAGAGTTGTCCACAAATTGATGTCTATATCTATGGTAGTGTCAAAAATGTCATATAGAAATATCATATAGCCATAACTTTCTTATTCCATTCAGATTTTTTGCTGACTTGTGTTATTCTATCTGAACTTTGATTTCAAAACTTCTTGACTTGAGGGTTTTGGTTTCCTTTTAATCTGTGCCCACAGCTCCATTCACCACTACCAATAGTTTCCTTAACACCACCCCTCCCACATCCCATTCCTTCAATTTCTTCTTCCTCTTCTTTCACATCTGCTCTTTCTCTTCCGTTCAACTACTCTCCCCATACTCCTCCCATTCCTGTTACTTTTTCTTCGTCCACGTCTTCTCTTTCTCATTCTCTTTCCCTACATACTATCCCCTTTTCTTACTCTGATTATTCACTTACAGTTCTTTCAGGCGATTATCTCTTTGCTCCTCCTCCTTCTCCTGTCCTCTTTCCCCCTTCTCATTCTCCTGCCCCTTCTTCCACTCCTCCTCCTTCTCCTTCCTCTCCTTCTCCTCTTTCCTCTCCTCCTTCTTCCTCTCCTTCTCCTACTTCTCCGCCTCCATCTCCTCCTATTTCTACTCATGCTTTTCTTCTCCGACGCTCGTATTCTCTTCCTGCTTTTACCGTAATGTTCTGTATTTTTTCTTTCTTTATTACTTCTTCTTCTTCTTCTTTTCATTATCTTTATCATTCTTTTATATGTTCTTGAGTAGTTTTTTTCACAGCTCTTTTATTTATTTCCCCCTTTTAAATTCCCGTGGGGTGGTGGGGTGGGGGGGTTGAGAGAGGAACTGACCCCTAAATTGGTAAGTAGTTAACTTATTAGTTCCTAGATTTACTGTTATAATCACAACCCTCATGCTATGTCATGAACTTAGCATATATATGGACCATATGATTTACATTTTTAAATTGAAATGCAAATACTTGTAAGTACTTAATATATAAGGTTGATTATACTTGTCCATGATGGAAATTTGAAGAGAATATGGTACAGGGACTGGGGTGTAAATAGATAGAGAGACAACAATTGTCTTTTTCATTATTCAATTTTGTTTTACTGAGATATTAGTTTTGTTTAAAACTCTGAGGAAGAACAGATCCACTCTGCAGGTTGTGTTTTCTATATTTAATACAAACTAAATTACCATGACTGTGATGACTTTTCATGAAATTAAAGATTTATCTTGTGTGTTTGATACAAACCAAGTTACCATCACAGTGATGACTGTTCATTAAATTAAAAGATATCTTGTGTGTTTGATACAAACCAAGTTACCATCACAGTGATGACTGTTCATAAAATTAAAAGATATCTTGCGTGTTTGATACAAACCAAGTTACCATGACAGTGATGACTGTTCATAAAATTAAAAGATATCTTGCGTGTTTGATACAAACCAAGTTACCATGACAGTGATGACTGTTCATAAAATTAAAATATATCTTTTGTGTTTGATACAAACCAAGTTACCATCACAGTGATGACTGTTCATAAAATTAAAAGATATCTTGTGTGTTTGATACAAACCAAGTTACCATGACAGTGATGACTGTTCATAAAATTAAAAGATATCTTGCGTGTTTAATACAAACCAAGTTACCATCACAGTGATGACTGTTCATTAAATTAAAAGATATCTTGTGTGTTTGATACAAACCAAGTTACCATCACAGTGATGACTGTTCATAAAATTAAAAGATATCTTGTGTGTTTGATACAAACCAAGTTACCATCACAGTGATGACTGTTCATTAAATTAAAAGATATCTTGTGTGTTTGATACAAACCAAGTTACCATGACAGTGATGACTGTTCATTAAATTAAAAGATATCTTGTGTGTTTGATACAAACCAAGTTACCATGACAGTGATGACTGTTCATAAAATTAAAAGATATCTTTTGTGTTTGATACAAACCAAGTTACCATCACAGTGATGACTGTTCATTAAATTAAAAGATATCTTGTGTGTTTGATACAAACCAAGTTACCATCACAGTGATGACTGTTCATAAAATTAAAAGATATCTTGTGTGTTTGATACAAACCAAGTTACCATGACAGTGATGACTGTTCATAAAATTGAAAGATATCTTGTGTGTTTGATACAAACCAAGTTACCATCACAGTGATGACTGTTCATAAAATTGAAAGATATCTTGTGTGTTTGATACAAACCAAGTTACCATGACAGTGATGACTGTTCATTAAATTAAAAGATATCTTGTGTGTTTGATACAAACCAAGTTACCATCACAGTGATGACTGTTCATAAAATTAAAAGATATCTTGTGTGTTTGATACAAACCAAGTTACCATGACAGTGATGACTGTTCATAAAATTAAAAGATATCTTGTGTGTTTGATACAAACCAAGTTACCATGACAGTGATGACTGTTCATAAAATTAAAAGATATCTCGTGTGTTTGATACAAACCAAGTTACCATCACAGTGATGACTGTTCATTAAATTAAAAGATATCTTGTGTGTTTGATACAAACCAAGTTACCATGACAGTGATGACTGTTCATAAAATTAAAATATATCTTTTGTGTTTGATACAAACCAAGTTACCATCACAGTGATGACTGTTCATAAAATTAAAAGATATCTTGTGTGTTTGATACAAACCAAGTTACCGTCACAGTGATGACTGTTCATAAAATTAAAAGATTTGATACATACCAAACTACCATGAAATTGATGAATATAACTAAGTATATACATAGAGCAAACCCAAGAATAGTCTATACATGTAAAAGAGACGTAATGCTGTGGAGTGTCATTTGCCAAAAGTCAGAATTATATTAATTTAAAAAATACTATTTTTATAAACGTCCTTACCTATATGGCTCATTATCCCAAATCATCTGTAAATTAAAATATTTGGGTCAGGTGGTCTTTTGAAGTTGAAATGTCATATAGGTCAATAAATTGATATTTTGCTGCTTCTTCCTTGTTCCCAATCTAACTTTTCTTTTCTTTAAAAAAAAGAATGGTTTAAGCTATTGTAATTAAACTCGGAATGAAGTGAGATGTCATATAAAGCTTAATAAATGGAACTTGGGATCAGGTAGTCAACAGTCATATCAAATGAGAAAAAAATTGTCTCCAAAGCATATATACTGTGCCAGAGGCAAAATCATATAATATCAACTGTGTATAGTTGAATTTTCTTCCTTTTGTATTAAAACAAGTTTAGCAGTGTGAACAAGCATGTCAGTCATAATTCATGTGTGTTTCAATAACATTATGAGCAAACAAGATGTATGAACTTAAAGTCTTTAAAAAAATGCATGTAATCATGACCATGATCTATAATCCTTTTTATTGTTTTACATGTACCTCTTGTTTCCTATTTATTTCATAGGACATGTATGATGACCAGCCGACCCACAGTTACATTCCCAAAACTAGTGATACTCCTGATAGTGCATGGACTCCAGCTCCATGCAATAGCCGACTGTCTTCACCCATTCTGTCCATTTCTTCAACAGAAAAAGAAACCCAAGAACCAGTTTCTTCATCAATTCCACTCGAGGAGGTACCAAATGATATCGTAGTCCAAGCGACAAACAACCGTGATGGAGGAAGGAAGTTTGATAAGCGATTTCCATGTGTTTATTGTCAGACACTACAAACACAAATTCAGAGACATTTAAGGGAGTTCCATCCCAATGAGATTGAGGTGATGGAAATAATGAATGAGAAAGACAAAGACAAGAAAAGCAGATTAATGGAACTGATAAGGAATAGAGGTGTGCACATCCACAATTGCCAAGTTGTCAGAGAGAGCAAAGGGCTATTCATCGTGGGTTATAGACCATCGTATAAAGCCAGCTATGAGGACTATGGACCATGCAGCTACTGCCTTGGTTATTACGTAAGGACAGATTTATGGAAACATGGATGCCGGCACAAACCAGCAAACATGCCACAAGGAAAATCGCAACCAGCCACTACTGCAAAATTGATGATGCCTGGACCACGTTCTGCATCAGCAGGTTTACACAAGGTAACACAAACCATGAAAAATGATGTCATCAGCAGGGTAGCAAAGAGTGACCCTCTCATAACTGAAATGGCTGAGAGGCAGTTCTTGCGAGTTGGGCATGATTGCGATCAACATGCTGACATTCGCACTAAAATGCGAGAATCAGCTCGTTTGTTAATTGAACTACGACATGCAGAGAAGAAAAAAGATGCTAAAATGAAAGACTTCTTTGAACCCAAGATGTTCAGAAAAGTGGTAGCAGCGGTGCAAAAAGTGGCAGGGTTTGATGATTTGAAAAACAGCTATAAAGCCCCTTCACTCGCACTCAAACTGGGGCACGCCCTAAAGAAAATGGCTTGTGTGCTCCAGGGGAGAGGGTCTGAGACTGGAGACTCAAGCTTAGCTCAAATGCTAAAGAGTTCGGTAAAAGATGCACGACTGATTGGTCGGTCTTTGTCTCGAGCAATGCACTTAGAACTCTTCATCATGAGAAACGTAACAGAGTACAGCTCCTTCCTTTGTGTGAAGATGTTGTGAAACTGTCCACTTGCTTGAAAGAGACTGGGAAGAGGGCCCAGAAAACATTGGAAAGTGAAGACGTAGATGAGGGATCTGCTGCTGAAGCATGGATTACGCTCTCTGAGGTAACGCTTGCCAAGCTGGTGTTATTCAACAGACGGAGGACGGGAGAGGTGTCAAAGATGAGAGTGGATGACTGTAAGATGGTGAGGAATGTGCCAGACTCTACCATTGTGAAGTCCCTGACACCGCTTGAACAAAAACTATGTGCTAGCCTGTCAAGGGTAGAACTCATTGGAAAAAGAGGCAACATAGTTCCTATGATCCTCACCAGGGAATTGGAGAGCTGGTTGGAACTTGTGTTAGACAAACGACATGTGGCCCAGGTACATGCAGAAAACAAGTTTGTGTTTGCCAGGTCTTTCTACAACTCACTGGGCCACATCAGAGCTACTGACATCCTAAGGATTTACAGTGAGAAGTGTGGAGCACAACATCCAGCAACCCTTCGTGGAACAAAACTTAGGAAACAACTTGGAACCATTTGTCAGATTATCAACTTGAAGGATAACGAGCTTGACGTGGTTGCAAAGTTCCTAGGCCATGACATTCGTGTTCATCGACAATTCTATCGTCTCCCAAATGATGTCGTGGATGTAGCCAAGGTGTCCAAACTGCTTCTAGCAATGGAGAAAGGGGGAAATGACCTCACTCAAGGTGGAAATCTGGACAACATGACATTGACTGATGTTGGTAAGTAGAGAACATTACACAATTAATATTTAAAGCATGATGCTTCTTCTGTATTTTGGTGACTCCTTTATTGAGAGAGAAGGGGTAGAGCCCATGCTCATAGCTTTGAAATTTTTGAAGGAAGTAAACTGTATTACAGGCTAAAATCCTGAAATTGCAAAAAGTAAAACAAAATTATTAAGAAATGCCATTCTAGAGATAACTTAATTAAATTACATGAGCGTCTTATTCAATGTGCTAATAATAGTTTAGTTGCACGTTATGATATTGAATCAGTGGAAACAGTTCTCTCAGTTATATTGTTTTCTCAATTGTACATAATTTTTTAGCTCCTTGGATTTGAATGATTTATGTAATTAGACATTTTTACATGAAAAGAATCCCTGAGGGACATTGTATCATACATGTATCTATAACCCATTGCAAGAAATCTGTTATACATGTACTTCTAAGTAAAAAGTGAAAATCATTTTGAGCATGCCTTTTCATGATGCTACAGAAGGGAAGTTTTGGAAGTGAAAATTGACAAAGGGATTACATTAGAAATAAAATGCAGGTTTGAAATGGTGGTCTCTGGGTTTACACTGTATTCTCACTGAGCTCACACTCACACACACGGGTGCTGATACTGCCTTCTCAGCCACGAACCCAGAAATGCCTCTCAAAAAGTCTAGCTTACAGTCTGTTTCCCATTATTCCCATTTTTCTTTAATCTCAATATAGCAATAGGACTGTGAAAAGATGAATGATGAACATCAAATCTCAATATCCTGGTTATCCTTTTTTCACAATGAAATTATTCATCTTAAAACCATTTGTCTTAAAAAAGAGAGCAACACAAAAACTAGCATGTTACTGTGTTTATAGTGACCAGAATAGATATTTTAGTTATCTTTGTTAGTTTAGTCTTCAGTTAATTTTAGTTAAGTGAATTTGTCATTAGATATTCGCGAATGCTGATTCTGATGAATGTTTTATGCAAAAACTTTGCCAGGAAGTAAACATGGATATTAATACACACTGTTCAAACATGTTTTGTATTAAGCCACAAAAAAACGGTATACACTTTCTTCTCTTTGTCTTCTTGTTATCACTGTCATTATTATTAATACATGATCTTATTTCTGTCGTTGTTATCTTCATGTTTGCAGTCACTTCAGAAAATGAGGTAGAAAGTGAAGCAGACTCAGATGAGGAAGATGCTGATGAATGTCTGCCATCTACCTCTGGTCAGCGTCCTGTTTCTCCGAAGGCAGCTTGCAGTATGAAGAGGAAAAGGGATGACTGGTCTGGTATAAAGAAAAGAGTAGAAATCGGCAATGAGATACCAGAGACCATGTCTTTCACGGAGCACAAGAAAGAATGTAAACGTCAGAAGAAACGCCAGAAACATACTCAGTGGAACAAACAAGAAAAAGATGCAGTCTACCGGCATTTCCACAGAGCAGTTCTGCAGAAGAAACTGCCGGGGAAGGAACAATTTGAAAGTTGTTTGCAGGATGAGCCTTGTCTGAAATGCAGATCATGGAGGAACTTGAAAGATTTTGTTAGAAACGCAATCAACAAGCAAAAGTGAGCTGAAGTTGATTGTTTTGCACGGATAATATTGCAATTATCGCTCCTCCTACTCAAGTTTACCTTTAAGATAGTCAATCCATATTGTTCAAATTCTACTCCCATGAAATATCAGTGGGAATGACCCTGATAATAACCCTAATAATAAGAAATAAATAAAAATAATAATAATAAAAATAAATTAATGACTAAATAAATAGGTTAATAAATGAATAAATAAAAAAATAAGTAAATAATTAAATGAATAAAAAGAAAAGGCGATTGTATGACCAGTTGAAAGCTTTCATGCACCCCTCAATATTTTTACTTGATCTGAACGTCTCATAAGTCTTTATGATTTGTTTTCAAAAATCTGAGTCACCATTTGAGATTTGAATTAAGCCATTCCTTTAAAGACAAAATTTGTGGAGCAAATGCCTTCATATTTGTAAACAATGATACCTGGTTGTTTCTATGAGACATGACTGTGTGTAGATGCTGTTCTTAAACAGGTATAACCTTGTAACAGCAGTTACTGTAAGTTCACAAATGATTAAAATTGCAGTTTGTAAATTTCATTCCATAAAAGTTTGTAGACTTTACACCCTTTCACACCTCACCATATTGCCATTTGCTATATTGCAATAGCAAATACAGTATGTCATTACAGTAGTCTGCTCGCATGTCTGTCCATCTGCCCATTGTCTTGATTTGTGTTATGTGAAATAGGCTTCAAAGTATGATGAGTCATATATGTATGTATAACTTATATAGAAGGTATTAGTATAGCCATTTGTAATGATCATTGAACTTTGAATTCAAACAGAAAGGCATATTCTTTTTTCCTCCAATCATGAGCTGCATTTGAAAAAATTGAATTCGATGTTGACAAAACCCGGATGTGTAAAGACTAATTAAATCAGTATTGGAAAGGTGGTTATATTTCCTGAAATTATGATGGTAGATAAAATTGCCAGGCTAGCTATCGGGTGTCAAGGGTTCTGACATTTATAGATGAACCAATTACAATAATCAAGTCTCTTGCCAATGCATTTTATGCAACTTGTCTTTACAGCTTACCAAAACATAGTATTCTGCCTAGCAATATTCAACATCTGAATGATTCTTAGTTGTAAATATGTGCTTTTCTCTCCCCTCCCCACTGGGCTTACTTGGTTTGGTGAGTGACTCTGGAAAAGGTTAAGACTGCCAGAACTTGGGGAAGAGTGTCATAAGTTATGGCAATTTTGTTTTATTATTTCGGTTTTACAGGGGTATAAGTCTGATATTCAGTTTTCCTTTTCATTGATTTCATTTAGCATTATGTAGATATATTTAAGCTGTACATGATGATTTAGTGTGTGATATTAGCTTGCCAACACATTCCCTGCTGCTTTCATATTTAAAGTATTCTACCATGCGCCAATATGTTATATTGTTGTTGAACATTGTTGTGTTACCGCTGTCTATCAGCGAGTGTGTTTAAGGCTTTTGGATTTTGGCCTGAAATAAAGCCCTGTTGCATTTTTACATACATCTGTCTTGAAGTCGCCTGGTGTTTGCCTCCCTAAATGTTGATACAATCTTTTATCATCTCAAACAATGGACCATTCTTGAAAAACTAAGAGACGACCGAGACATGCATGGGCGGCAATCCAGGGGGAGGGGGAATTGGGGGACAAGTCCATAGAATCCATAGAAAGTGGTGACATCAACGGTGTGTGTTCAGATAGAGACTATCCATAGAAAGTGGTGACATCAAGAGTGTGTGTTGAGATAGAGACCATCCACAGAAAGTGATGACATCTCCATGCAGTGTGTGTTGAGATAGAGACTATCCATAGAGAGTGGTGACATCTACATGCAGCATGTGCTGAGATAGAGACTATCCATAGATAGTGGTGTTTTCAACAGTGTGTGTTGAGATAGAGGCCATCCATATAAAGTGGTGACATCTGACTGCAGTGTGTTTTGAGATAGAGCCTATCCATAGGAAGTGATGACATCTACATGCAGTGTGTGTTGAGATAGAGACTTTCCATAGAGAGTGGTGACATCAACAGTGTGTGTTGAGATAAAGACTATCCATAGAAAGTGGTGACATCTACATGCAGTGTGTGTTGAGATGGAGACTATCCATAGAAAGTGGTGACTCAACAGTGTGTTTTGTATTTAGGGACTATCCATAGAAAGTGGTGACACCAACAGTGTGTGTTGAGATAGAGACTATCCATAGAGAGTGGTGACATCAAAAGTGTGTGTTGAGATAGAGGCCATCCATAGAAAGTGGTGACATCTGACTGCAGTGTGTTTTGAGATAGAGCCTATCCATAGGAAGTGATGACATCTACATGCAGTGTGTGTTGAGATAGAGACTATCCATAGAGTGGTGACATCAACAGTGTGTGTTGAGATAGAGACTATCCATAGAAAGTGGTGACATCTACATGCAGTGTGTGTTGAGATAGAGACTATCCATAGAAAGTGGTGACACTAACAGTGTGTTTGTATTTAGGAGACTATCCATAGAAAGTGGTGAACAGTGTGAGTACACACAACAGTGTGTGTTGAGATAGAGACTATCCATAGAAAGTGGTGACATCAAAAGTGTGTGTTGAGATAGAGACTATCCATAGAA